>ML779865.1:2569356-2588917 GCA_009831015.1 Picea engelmannii | reverse complement strand
TGAATACAAAATAAATTATTTCAATAATAATTTTAATGGAGAAATTAGAAGTGGACCCAACCCTAAAATAAGGAAAGTGGGGCCAAGTGACCTAAAAGATGTTTTTAAGGAAGCTACTTGGAGAGTATAAATAAGAGGCAAGGTTCTCTCATTTGAATAACACTTGAAAATATTGAATATATATAGGTTTCTAATATATACAAATGATATCTAAGCCGAAATTCTGAGGAAAGTAAAGAAACGAAGGCTGAAATGCAAGGAAGGATAAATTCTTTTGATGGTGCTTTCTAAGGTATGTTATTTTCAGGTCATCTCACCATTTTTGCTATAAATTTTTTTCTATAATGATTCAGATCCTGAAATTGCTATGAAAGTGATAAAACATATCCAAGTATCTGTGGTTAAAAATTAATCTTGTGTGTCATTGTATTTTGGTAGTTACACTCTGTGGAAAATAGGGTTTGTGGCCAGTCTTGAAACTAGTCAAAATCAGGTGTTTCGGGTAAAAACGTAATAAATTATTTATAAAATATCAAAATTAAGTGATACAAAATGTGTTGGTTAGGGTATAGTTTTTAGTATTCTTTGTAACAATTTCAGATCATTTCATCAAATATTGTGTGCGGGGAACGCTCTACAAGGTCGCTCTCTAGAATAAGCCAGAATTCAGCAAGGTATGCCATTTTTACTATAAATCCTTTTCTGAGAGGTTCCAAGTAGTGCCAGTTGGAGGAATTCCATAAACTACATTGAATAACATTTTGTATCAGTTTAATATCTTTATACATTACAGGTTCAAAGTTATGATTACTTCAAGTTAGGGTTGTTGACTAATCCAAAACTAGGCATGTGAGACTAAAGAAAAGTTTGATGAAAATGCCAATCTCTTGTTTTTAAAGTTAAGGAAGGTTTGTAGGAATGTGATCATATACACCAGGTCTATTATAGATCTAAAAATCATATTTTGATGATGAAATTGATGAGGGATTTTGATTGAGGAACATGTTGAGTACATGGTTGAGACAAGTAGTTAATGAGTTGGCGCACATACATGAAGTGCATAGTTGATGATGTTGGTACATATTGATGAGTCATAGTTCATGAGCAGTTGACACATGATTTTTACATACTTGGTACATGGTTGGATGCACTTGTTTATGGTACAGGTTGATTATCGGTTGGTGCATGGTTGATGCACTTGTTTATGGTGCAGGTTGATTACAGGTTGGTGCATGGTTGATGAACTTGTTTATGGTACAGGTTGAGGTACAGGTTGATGCATGGTTGATGCATGGTTCAGATTTATTGGTACAGGTTTACAGCGGTATATCTCACAGTGATAGTGTGACAGTGGTTCCATCATTCTACTTCTACTTCAGGGTGGNAGGACGGGGCAAGGACAGGTGGTTGTAGCCACCTTCCGGTTGTAGCCGGAGAACATTGTGGGTTGTATCCTTCTTTTTTTTGTAGCTAGAGATTTGGGGATTTGGAGCTTCCCTCAGGTTGTAGCCTGAGAAACTAGGGGGTTGGAGCCTCCTTCCAATTGCAGCTGGAAAACAAAGGAAGTTGGTGCTTCCAATGAATGTAATTCTTCAAGACATATAAGAAAAAGCATTCTGTGGTTTTCTCCTGATTTGGGTTTCCACGTAAAACACTGGTGTACTATGTATGTGTGTGATTGTTTATTTATTATTGCTCATTATTGGATAATAATTCTACATTGATATAACATTTGAAGAAAAAGGATTATAATTATGTTATTACTGATTCACCCCCCCTCTCAGTAATCCAACGCTGACACCTATTGAACCTGAAGATATGCCTTCATCAAATTTCTTTTTCAACAAGAAAAGGAATTCTATCATAAGAAGGGAATATCGATAGAAGGAGGGAGTAACTACCAAAAATCATAAAATGATATATGATGGACATGGATAGAGTGACCCTAAATTTGCAAAAGAAGTTGCATACTCATTGGGAGCCTTTGCAAATCCCAACCAGTGGTCAGTGGATAATCTCATAAAACAGTTGGACCAAAAGAATATTTTTATTGAACAATTGCATAATGATATGCAACATATCGAAGTGAATTCTAGAGATAAAATCAATTTTGATAGGGATCAAATCAGACAGTGTTTTGAGCAACAAATTAAGCAGTTAGAAGATAAATTGGAATTAAGTGTTCAAAATCAACACTTGAGTAATAAAATGCTTTCTCAGTGAGATATGTTAATAGAGAAATTGTAGACTCGAATAACCTTATTCAAGAGCAAAGTAATGGACATTTATGCATTCAAGAAGCAAACATCAGAGGTAAATGAAAAGTTGAAAATTGTCCAGCAAGATCTGTATGAAAATATGGATATTATTCAAAGACATTATCAAGTAATCAATAATTCTTTGAAGAATATTTATGAAAAGGAGAGGGAAGCCTTTACGACCAATTCCAAATTCCAAGAATTCACAGTATGGAGGAAAAACCTCAATGTACCTGGAACTGCTTCTTTTCCACAGTTTGAGCAGATAAAGGGAGAAATGGATTTAAAGGTCTGGGAAAATAAACTTGAAGAAAGTAAAAGGCTAGCGAGAGAGGAAAAAGAGGCTAACACTCTTTCAGTTATTCATATGGAAATGGAAGAGATTGATGTCAGTGGTATCCATGATACACTTGGATAAATTGAGATCAAAAAGAGCAAAGATAGTCTAAATGAAAATAGAGAAAATGTACAAAATGATATACTACGGGAAAATCATGCTGATTTATGAATGGTAAATGATCTACTGGTAAAACTGAGTTTACAACATCAGATCACACAACAGGCATTTGGTAAAATTCAAGAAAAGTTACCATTAGTACATAAAAAGGATTTTTCATTTGAGTTAAATGAAAATGTCAAACCTTCCAAGTTTGTTGTTGCATTAATGGAACTACATGCAAATTCAGTGATCATAAAAAACCAAGTACTTCCACAAGAAAATAGTGGGTGAATGAATTGCCAGCAAGCAAAAGAAATCTCAGCAGATCCAAAAATAACTTCATTGTATCTTTTAGTTTTGATTGTATTCTATTTTGAGAAAGAAGAATGTGGAATGTCTAACTACTTTTGGTTAAGACATTGTTTGTATAAATAAATAGATCAAATATCTATTCATGGCTTCTTCTGGCTGAATGTAAAAGAGAACTTTCTGAATATCATTTAGAAAGAGAAGACAAAGATTCTACATATCATTTCCTTTAGTTATGTTCTTTCTTTATATTACCATTTCATAATATTATTTTCTCTACTCCATGTCTCTTGAAGATTGAAAGACTAAAATTTATTAACACTTCTACTGTGGTCCATATATTGGATGTTTGTTCAATTACAGTTTTTCCTCTGTTATTATTGTGAGTAAAACAAGACCTGTATTTGTGTGAATTTCCTCATTTTAATTCATCTATCAACGACTCATCCTTCGTAATTCTTCTATTGCGGATAAGGTAAGATTTATCAATTGGATACCCTACTTTATTTTGACAGTATTTGTTAATCAATTCTACTTTTCATATGATCAATATTTATAAAAGACCCAATGAAAGAGATATCACCTCTTTGTTTTCCAATCATTAAAATTCATTTGAAGTTTCATATTAAAACTGAAGGTAGAAAAGCATTACAAAAACAATTCTCTTAAGTTTTGGATGCCTAACATTATTTTGTGAGCCTAGAATAAATCTCAGGAGCAACATCTTTTTGGCGTCGTTGTCGGGAATGGAGAAATAAAACTATTTTCCTTGGGAATATGACAAAGTTTAAGTTTCGATTTTTTATGGTGAACAAGAATTGAACACAGGGATAAGGGTTATTTTCATTTTTTTTTTCACCTAGCGACTCCATTTTGGTAAAACTGGCATTCAGATGAAAAAATACCAGAAAAAAACCCAAATGATAAGCAGACTACGCCAGTTTCGGATCTCGAAAAACTGTTGAAAACCAAAGGATATCTAAAGAAAATGTCTGCATCAACAGGTAATATCTATCAACCTAAGGTCACTCAATTTAATGTTAAGATTCCAGTAGAATAAGTAAGTATGCTTAGTTTTAAAGAAAAAAATTAAAATAAACATCATTCTGAAGAAGCCTCAACTAGTAATCTTGAAGTTAAGTTAGAAAATCTAGAGGAGGTAATTCCCGAAGTAAAACTGTATGATCTAAAGGGAGAAAATTTCCAGAATACGCCTATCTCTTTGATAAACACTTTTACGAGTGAGATTAAATAATATTCTTCAATTCTTAATACCGTCTATACGCCACCTATTCTTAGTCTTCATGAAGTACAAGTTTAAGTCTCTGGAAATCCTGAAGATCACCCTTTATACTCATGTTCATCTATTATTACTTCCCCCATTTATCCATATATCCAATCTGAAAGACCAAGCTCAAGTTCCCATTTCCCATTTGATTTTAATTTTACATCCCTCTCACGAGATCCATCACCTTTTGATTATCCAAAAAATCTTTGATCTCACCTTCCTGGAGAAATTAAATATCTAGTACATCCATCTTTTGAAATCTTTGATAATATACATTACAGCACTAGTATCTCTTCTCCAAAACTTCCAATGGTTGGTTCTGAGGTGCAGGAGGTGGTGGGGGTGGCGGAAATACAAATCCACCACCACGTCCTCTGAGGATTTTTTCCAAATTCATTGCTAGATATGCTCCCTTATCCCTTCTTGTTGTTTTACATAATATACCTGAAAATATATGAAAAGACTACCTAAATTCATGGGAGAAGGGGATTTAACAACCACCGGACACATGGAATTTTTTGATCAATTTGTTGATATTCTTGGCATTGAACATGAAAATGTTTACATGAGACTGTTAGTACATAATTTTGAAGGACAAGTTAGAACTTGGTTTAGGGACTTCCTACAAATTCTATACCATCATATGATGATTTAGAGACTTCTTTCTTAAGACAGCGGGTGAGAGAAAGGACCATTTATATTACTTAACTAAATTCATAGATTTAAGGAAGAAAACATCTGAAACTATTTCTAAATTTATCCAAAGATTCAATAAACTATATAGAAAAATCTTAGCCAAAGTAAAACCTTCCCGATCAACTGCTAAAGTTACTTTTGCAGGGGATTTTGATTCAGATTTCGCTTTACTTTTGAGGGAAAGACGAGACACAAATTTAGCTGGAATGCAAGATGATTCTATCGAAATTGAATCAAATATGATAGAATCAGGAAAACTAAAAACAAAGGTCTAGATGGGAATAAGATAACCTGGAAGTTTTAAAGAACAAGCAGGACCCTCTAGTTCTGGAAAAAATACACAAGAAAAAAAGATGGATGAAATGGCTAAGATCATTAAATATTTATCAAACAAAATTTCAAGGATGGAAATTGAGAAATAAAAACCTGATCCATATGTTATAAATCAAAACCAATTCAGGAGAAACCTTAATACAAACCCTCAGATTCAACTGAGGAAAATCAAGAATCATGAACAAAAGATTCAGGATCCTTTTAAAACATAAAATATTATACAGGGAGATGATGTTCAAGATTATGATGAATTATATGAGGATATAAAAAATATCAGTGATGATGATGTTGAACCTCATTTAACTAAACAGGACTATGAAAAATCTTTAAATCTTGGATAATTATTTGATGAACAAAATATCAATAATTGGGGAGACTCTACAGTACAATATAAAGATCTTGTTGATTCAATAATGGTTGAGCTTCATAATAAATATGAGTTGAGGCCAAGAGAAAACAATTCCACTACCAATCCACCAAAAAATCTCTTGGCACGGAATAAATAAAATGAAGCAATGGTTTCAAAATCACCTATTGAAGTACAAGATGCTCAAATCAAGCAAGTTGAAACTAAAGCAACACAAACTAAAAAGATGGAGAACAAAGAAGATAAAGTTCAGACCAAAGAATTAGAAAATTCAGTTGGCATGTCCAATATTGAGAATGAATTAAATAATATTAAAATTCCATTCCCTCTGGTTGAACTTTCCAGAAATCCAGTTTACAAGAAGCAGATTTCAAAGGTAATTAATTTTTCAGATGCATAATGCCAAGATGATGTTATTAACTTGCAATATGAGAAACCAACAATTATGTTTGGACCACATATTGAAAATGATAAACAATCAGTGGATCCATTTTATATCACTCTTGTTGTGCATGACCATTTGTTACACAACTGTATGTTAGATTCAGGTGCTTCACATAATTTGATGTTGAAAATAATAATGGAAAAATTGGGCTTACAAATTACCAGATCTTATCAAGATTTTTACTCTTTTGACTCCAGAAAAGTTAAGTGTTTGGGTATGATTAAATATTTAGTCATAAATATAGCTCAAATTCCAGCAAAAGGTATTATTATCGATGTGGTAGTAGTTGATGTTCCTGCAAAATATGGCATGCTTTTATCAAGATATTGGGGTGCAACGTTAGGAGGATCAGTTCAATTGGACATGACATATGCTACTATTCTGATTTTTGGTGGACAAACTAACAGATTGTGCAGAGAAATTAGATTGGCCTATATAGTAAGTGATCCTTAAAATCCTAATAATTATCCAGTCTATGCCGGTGATCAGGATTTAGGAAATTGTATTTTATCCATAGATGACGATTTTCAAGAATGTACAGAAAATGAAAATAAAAAAATAGAACCTCCAAAGAAAAATGTAAATATTAGAGATGGGAAGTGGAAAATGTTCTTTGATGGTGCCTCATATTGGGAAGGAGCGAGATCTAGAGTACTATTTGTAGCACCAAGTGATGAGTATTACATCATTTTTTCTTATATATTACAATGGGACATCGATTACACAAATAATGTATGTGAATACGAAGCTTTAATTTTAGGATTAGAAGCTACTAGAAAATTAAACATTTGATAGTTTATGGGGATGCAGAAATTATTGTAAAATGGATCTAACAACAATATCAAGCTAAGCATCCAAGAATGAGGTCTTATAGAAATTGCGCATGGGATCTAATAGAAATTTTTTTCTTATCATTCAACATTCATGTTATTCTCGGATTGCATAATCAACAAGCATACTCTTGAGCTAAAGTTGCAGCTAACTTGATACCACCTACTGTTCTAAAATGAAAGTATCACATTGACATGAGATATAAAACTTCAATTCCAAATAATGTTCACTATGGGGAAATTTTCGAAGATGATGAACAAATAAAACAATTTCTGGAGATGATAGATGAATTTTTTGAGACACACATAGATCAGGAAAATCAAAATGATCCAGTTTGGATTATGCAAGAAGGAGAACATCTAGAGAAATTCAAAGATAGAATTTCAAATCACAGAATTCTCTTACTCAAGAATAATCAAATTCCCAAGGGTCTTATTCAATTAGAAATATTCTTCGAACAAAATGATATACCTTTAAAATGTACTTTGCAGCCTCATCCTAAAGGGGTTGAAGAGTGTAATGTGGGATCAAATGAAAATCCAAAAATGGTAAAATTGTCTAAATATCTTCCAACTAATCTAAACAGTAAATATGTTGAGTTAATCAAATAATATAAAGATTATTTTGCATGATCCTATGAAGACTTAAAAACTTATGATACTTATGTTATCAAGCATAAGATTCCATTAAACCTAGGTATTAATCCTTTCAAGAAAAAGCTTAGCCAAATAAATCCAATTCTCTTGTCGGTAATAGAAAGGGAGGTAAAAAATATTCTTGATGCAAAAATCTTCGTACCTCTTAGATACTCTTAATGGATAGAAAATTTGGTCCCTGTCATAAACAAGAATGGAGAGATAATATTGTGTGTTGATTTTAGAAATCTGAGTCGATCTTATTTAAAAGACAATTACCCCCTCCCTAAACTGGATCATGTTCTAGAAAACGTGGTTGGGGAAAATAGGATTTCTATGATTGATGGATTTTCGGGGTATAATAAAATAGTTGTCCATGAAAATGATAGAGAAAAACAATGTTTACTACTCCAAGGGGAACCTTTATGTATGACAAAATGCCTTTTGGATTGATGAATGCAGGTGCAACTTTTTAAAGAGAAATGGATATAACATTTTTTGGTGAAAAAGATAAATTCATTGTCATTTATCTAAATGATCTAACAGTATTTTCTAATTCTGATACAAAACACTTGGTACATCTTAGATAAACATTTCACAAGTGCATAAAATTTGGTTTGTCTTTGAAACATAATAAATCTCATTTTTCCATGCATGAAGGTAAGTTTTTAGGACATATCGTATTGAAATATGGAATCAAAGTAGATCCAAAAAGAGTTGAAGTTATTGATCAGATCAATATTCCTAGAAATAAAAAAATAAATCCAATCATTTTTAGGAAAAATTAACTTCTTGAGGATATTTATTCCAAATTTTGTTGAAATTATCAAATTGATCACATATATGTTGAAGAAGGATAATGAGGTGAAATGGACCACGAAAGCTAAGGCATCCTTCCAACGATTCAATAAATCTATAGGAGAAGCACTGGTACTGGTAAGTCCTAATTATACAAAGGAGTTTTTAATCTTCTCCTTTGCATCTAAATATACTATTTCAGCAGTGCTCCATCAGAAAAATGAAGAAGGATTCGAACAATTGCCTTTTTTAGTAAAATCCTTAGAGATGCAGAGTTAAAATATGAAATTCTTGAGAAGCAATCTTATGTTATGGTGAAGGCACTCAAGGCTTTCCGAACATATGTTTTACATTCAAGAATAATTGCATATGTACCGACTAGCACAATCAAAGATATCCTAATTCATCCTGACAGTGATGGAAGAAGGGGTAAATGGTTGGCAAAAATTCAAGAATATGATTTAGAAGTCAAACCAACCAAACAGGTAAAAGGATAAAGTATGGAAAAATTACTGGTTGAATCAAATTTCAAAGCTTTGGGAATAAATCATTTCGAGTCTGAAAATTCTTCTCCACACATAGAAGAAATTAATGATCAAGTTCCAATAATTCAAATTGATGATAAATTTTCTTCTTCTTCTTGGTATAACAATATAGTTTCATGTCTTATTACTCTTCAATGTCCTCCTGACATGACTCCTTCCAAGGTGATAACCTTAAAATTACAAGAAATTAAATATTTCATTATCAATACTAAGTTTTACTGAAAGGATCCTTTAGGTTCCTTATTATGATATCTTACAAAATCTGAAACAAAAGGTGCCATTGATGAGTTTCATAAAGGAGTATGTGGAGGACATCATGCATGGAGAGCAACAACTTATAAAATTTTAAGGGAAAGCTATTATTGAACAAAATTATTCATTGATGTAAATGGAAGGGTCAGAGCTTGCAATTCATGCCAATTTTTTGTTGGAAAGAAAAATCTCCCTGCCTTACCTTTAGTTCATGTTAAAGCTGAAGCTCCTTTTCAATAGTGGGGCCTAGATTTTATCGAAGAGATTCATCCACAATCAAGTGCCCAAAATAGATGGATTTTAACTCCTACTGATTACTTTACTAAATGGTCGGTTGAATCTGTTCCAACTCGAAATGCTACAGATTTAGTAGTGATAAATTTTATGGAAGATAACATCCTTGCAAGATTTGGTTGTCCGAGGAAAATAGTTACAGATAATGCACAAAATTTCAAATCTATTGCTATGATAAATTTTTGTCAAAAATATAATATCATTTTGGGTCATTCCACATCTTATTATCCTCGGGGAAATGGTATGGAAGAATCGTTTAATAAAAGTTTAATGATGATAATTAGGTAGTTTTGAAAGAAAATAAGAAAGCTTGGCATATACATTTAAAATATGCTCTATGGGAAAACAGAATCGGCACCAAGAAATCTATAGGTATGTCTCCTATCCAATTAGTTTATGGAATATATGTTATTCTTCCTATTAATCTCGCTCTCCCTATGATGAAACTATGGCAAGATGTGAACGAAGAACCAAATGATCTGACAAGAAGAATAAATCAAATAATTTAAGTTTAGCATAATAGAAGAGAAGTGGATGATAAACTCCAGAAATATCAAGACAATATGAAAGCCATCTTTGATAAGAAAGCTAAAGACAAGGATTTTCTTCCTGAAGATCTAGTCTTGAAGTGGGAATCCAGAAAATAAGATGTTGGGAAACATGGAAAATTTGACCATCTCTGGTTTGGTCCTTTCAAAATTGCAACAGCCGAAGGGAGAAATTCATTCTCTCTTGAAAATTTAAATGGATAAATTCTTGAGGCCCCTATCAATGGGCGGTTTTTAAAACATTTTATGTAGTAGTTTACTTTTTAGTTTCCATGTATACACCGGATTGGATTTACATTGGCAAATTTTTTATTTTTATTTTATTTTTTAGAGGATTATTTAAGTATTTTTAAATGCTAAATTTATATAAATGTTCTCAAGAAAATAATGGTTTCAATTTTATTTCAAGAAAAACAAAAAAGAAAATATAATTTTTCTACAAAATATAAATCACCTTTTGCTTTGTAAAACTAAAATTCATTTCGTAGTTAATAAAACAATACTCCTTCTGAAAAAATTGATGAGAATTTCAAGAAAATGAGACCATCAAAACATAATAACAGTCTTTGAACACTAAAGGTTCATAAATTATATGTTCAAATTTTGGTATGATTTCACAGTTTAAAAAACAAAAACAAAGTGTATATGGAATATTACTGATGACTACTAATATGAAATACATTTTCCTTATGTATTGCTTCCTTTGCTTCCACATAATTGTCTAACTGTTGAAAGTCCACTTTTTCTTGTAGAGCCAATGATCGTGGTCCTTCAACAACATTCTGATGATCTACTGGAGATAAATATTCTTCTAAAATAGGAGATGATGTTGCAGAAACACGAGACTCATCTGATTCCACAAAACCATTCATTCGAGATCATCATCTACGAAAAATTCTCAACTGTCAGAGATAAGAGTTTAAATGATCCGTGTTTTGACCCACAACTCTCATTATAGTTTCCATTTATTCTTAGTGTCGCAGTTCTTGAGATTGAATCCGCTGATGAAGTTGAAAATTCAAATTTTGGAGCTCTTTAATCCTTTCTGACTACTCTTGAACCTTTTCCTGGAGAGTAAATATCGCACAATCAACACACTCATAGTCATCACGCTCAACACTCATATTTTCCCATCTTTGGACTCTATGGAATCAGGTGATAAAAAAATACAATCCCTTGTTCAAAAATTCAAAGGAAAGTAGGTAAGAGTTCCTCTTCTCTCTTATTTCTTAAGTAAAAATGAAAATCATGATTATAATAGATATCAGCGATATTTTCCCACGAATTAAAAATAGCTTCATCATATGATGAAAAGATTGGAGAAGCGGGGAAAATACGATCTAAAACATCATGTTGATTGGATATCAAATCATATTTGGTACGGAAATAAATAAATATATATATAAATAAATAAATTTAGAAAATAACTGTGGGACAGAGAAAATATGGAGTCTCGTCTGACACAGAAACACGTGAGAAATTATTTTGTTCATATTAAGATGCTTTGAAATTTTGATATAATTGTTTCTCCCTCTCTCTCCCTAGTTCTTTCTACAAACAATATTCTTTCTTCTTTCTCATCATATTAATCCTTGTAGAAATGATAAAAATTATCCTAATGCTAAAAAACTTAGAAGCATGTTTTCAAAACAGGTCAGGATAATTTTTTTTTTTGTTTCTTTAATTTTAATTGAAAAAGTATGTCTAGGCTAATCCTAGTAAATTTATCTCTAATATCAGATTTCAGCTGACGAATTTTCTCAAGGTTTATCCCTGAAATGAATAAATTTTCCCAAAATTTACTTACAGGCGAAGGTATACTTAGAATTGGAAGAAAAACTAATCTCAGAGTATTCTTAAAATTGTAGACATGCCTTATTTTTCATCAAGATATTAAACAAATGTCATCCCTTGTATTGTACATACAAATTGATTGCCCCCACTTCAAAGTAATAAAATAAAATACAGATGGTGAAAGGAAATTCACAAATTGATTTCCCCCATCTTGTCCCAATAGAGATGATGAAAGGAAATTCATATATTGATTTCCCTCATATCGATTAAATGAAATCATGTTTTTGAAGTGGTGAAAGGAAATTCAATTAAGGGATATATAGATAACTTCATCGGGGTACTGAACAAGCTCACTGGAAGTGAAGCAATATCTATGATATATGTAAGGATGTCTTACACACATATATATAATACTCTGTTATCTAGTTCTTTTTCAATAATATTTATATCCTGAACCAACTACGATTCCTTAAATAAACATATTTTACATATGTATAACCTTGAAGAGCGAATAGATTTGGTTAAAATTACTTTGATTATTGCAAACAATTTTGGAATCAATTTTAAAGAAAGAAAACACTTATTAGCCAGGATTGAAATCAATTACCAAATGTGCTTTAAGATTTTTAGATATGGTTATGTCCATTTTTTCTATATATGATTAAATTTCAAATAAAGTAAGAAAACATTTTAAATCAATAAAAGAATAAATAATGACTCCATTTACCCAATAAAGGCACCTGGTCTATTGTTCTTTCATGCCTTACAGGGAGCCACAATCCCCATATGGAGCCTATGTTAGAACACTTTAGAATATTTCAAATAAAAATTAAACTTTGAAGTCTTTTTGTTTTGATCTTTTCAAAATAAATTATAAAAAACTTAGGAATATCGTTCTTTTTAGAATAAAATATATGTTTGTTATATCTTGACAGGGCGCATCAATTACTACCCATTAAAAAAATTTAGACATCTGGATCGATGGCTCTCATGATTTCGGAGTTCTATAATTGGGTAAGGTTTAAAACAAAAGAGAAGTACGAAGTCACTTCAGGACTTCGCAATTCGGGAGTTCAAGCTCAAAGTGTTTAAAGATCTAAAAAAACCCGAAGTTGCGAAGCTCCAGAGTCTCGGAGACATGTTCCTATGAAAATATTTTAAAATAGATCTACTGATGATTCATAGGCCACATGTCAATCTTTATTTGTGCTGACACGTGGCACTCTTTCTGGGCACCTTAGTCACATAATTTACACGATTTTAGGTGATACCGTGTCACTCACTTTTTATGACACATCATCAAAAGCGACGACATCACTGCCACATCACTCTGAGATATTGTCCTTCGAGAAGTAAATCAAGAGCAAATTCAAAGGAGTGTCGAAGTGTTGAAGTGTTGAAGCACCTGAATGATCATGATAATAAATCACCAAATATTAATTGACTAAACAGGTTTAAGTAGGTGTAATTAATGGTAAGCAATCACTCTGTGCATTTTTACTTCGGGGAAACTCTACTCACCGCAAATACAAACTCATGAATTCCCGGAGATCCAGAGTTCCAAAATCCCGAAGTACTTAAAATTAAAAAGTGACCTTAAGCCATGATTCATTAAAACGAAATAATAATTAAGGGTTGATTAATTACTCTGTGAAGTCGACCTTCGAGAGATATCCATTATTTTTCATTCAAAAATCCTGAATTTTGAACTGTCTAAGTACTTTATCTTAATTATGATCATTGAAAATATGTCTATCTAACTAAGGTAAAATATTGGGAAAAGTGTTGCGACCGTCAGGTAATAAATTTCATATATTTTAGAATGATTACTCTGTCAATAGATTAATGAGAAGATAACTAGTCACTAATATTTTTGTAAATAAAGGTATCGCCAACTTCAAATCATTTTTTCCATTAGCATTCAAAACCTTCGCATTCAACATTTTGAGCTCACAGGTTTTGCTTCTCACAGGAGGGTTAACTTCAACATTTGGAAATCATGGCACCGCGTAAAACACGAATGAAGCAAGATTCATTTGTTGAGGAATCAAACCCAAATGCAGACATACTTTTAGATACTACCACTCGACAGACAGATGTCATAAAATCTTGGAACTAGGTTTATGACATTTTAGAGCATGAAATTTCTCTTTGTTCTGATGATTCATCGGAAAAGGGAATGAGTCATTTTCAGCTAATCTAAGTCAGGTGGCTAAGTCTGAACTTCACAGAGATGCATCTCGGTTGAAACTAATGTCATATATCGATATGATAATCTGGGCCTTAGAGCATGTGGACATCCCAATGAGAACCATATACAGTCACCAGACGAACATCGTCAGCTCTTTTTGACTCGAGGACATTCAAGTAATTTACAAATTAACTCCTAAGCCCAAATATACTTACAATTCATCATTTATAATGAATTTTGAGGATGCGGAATGCACTAAATATGGCATAATTGTCCATGATATAGTAAAATCCTAGTGGAAAATCAAAATAAGTTAAAAAATGATAGCCAGGGTATATATTCTATAGCCTCTTGTGATGCCCATATTTTGTACATTTCCATGATGCTCTGTAGAATGTTTGGAAAGAAAAATCCTGCGCACTTTACTATAGAATGGGTTCCCATAATCCATGAGGTTGATGAGGGATATACTTTTGATTGGGGAAAAATGATGTCAGATAATTTAGCCAATAAAATTGGGGATTTAAAAAATCATAAATCTAAAGGAGAACATGCCCCTTTCTATATGTTTGCATATATTATGGATGCAATTTGTTTCAGGACCCCATTTCCTCTTATGAATTGGAGCTAGACTCCGACTATCACCGAGCCCATACATTTTTATCATTCTAAGTTCTGGGAGGAAAATTGAAAGGACTCTTTTTATGAAATTTGTCATAACGTGGTTATTCCAATTCATGAAGTTATCTATGGTCGGCCTCCCCCCTAGAATTTTGGAACAAATCATTGGAAATTTTGGTGCTATTATAGATTGGTATATTGAGGAAAGATTCTCTTACATCAGAGTGTATGGTTGATTTAAATATACTCATGCTCTTCCCAGATTCTTACCAGACAGACTTGTTTGCAGAGAAGTAGCATATCAGATAGTTTCAGGAGGAATTACCAAAGAGCTGAAGGCGGCACACAAAATATTTTGGCAAACGTTTCCCATATAGGTTGGCATATTTTCATTATCGAACTTTGGACATGCTAAGGTGGAGGCTTCATAGTTAGAATATATTAAATTGGTTGACATTGAATAAAAAAGGCATGATCCACATAGGGTGGTTAAAAATCGTTTAGCTCAATTCAATATGAAAATATACATGCATGAAGATTCACCCTATGATGAATTTTTCAGAGGAGTTAGATCTTATGATGAAATTGTATCCAGATTTCAAAATCTACCTCAAGATCAACATTTAGACTTTATCATCTTTCAAAAGCACAGAAGGAGCAGTCTACCCAAAATCTTGCAGGAAGAACAAAGACTTAATCCAACTTCACAAGTGGCAGAATCAAAAGAGCCCAAGCAACATAGCTTTCCCAAAGACAAAGCTAGTGTTGGCACAGGGGCAGACCCAGGGTTCAAAACTACAACAATGTACCAACAAAACCCTAACTACTAGCCCTTTCGGAAACACCTACGAATCAGATGAAGTCTCACTCGAGGTAGAGGTAGGGGTGGTTGTAGGACTCAGATGTCTACAACCTTATATGGGACACAGATCTATGATTGTAATAGCTTAGTAGAGAACTTAGTAGTTATAGTTCATTAATATTCATCCTTAGTTATAGTTATAGCAGATAACCCTAACAACATATCAATGAAATATTCACACAGATCCAATATATTCAAGAACTAAGCATATCGACCCAGATCATCTCTAGCATCTATTCACATCATTATGCACTAAGCTATCATATCAGATTCATCTAACATACATCAGTGCACTAAGTATTTAATCACATAAACAAGAAAACAACCATAAATCACAAAGAAACCACAACATAGGATATACATGGTTCACCCCCAGCCTCAGGCTACGTCCACCAACTCTTCTTCTCTTTTATTGTCTTATGTCAATATTCTACATGCACAGAGCCATGAGATATTACTCCGCATAGGATGGGAGATCTGCACATGCTTCGCTAGATCCTCCTTCCCCGAGTTACAACACAAATCATTTTCACAATCTCTTACAATCACTTTCACTCAACTCCGCAAGTTCTCGACTTAGTATGCATGAAGCATTTACAATTTTCACTTAGCACTCTATCACTTAGCAAAGTATCAAGCCTCTCCCCCTTACATCGCCTAGACTTATATTTATATATTACAAAAAGGTCCTAAACATGGGTAAACCCATCGGCCAACATGCCCATACTTGTTACATATCCCCAAACCCAAAAATCCCTAAACAAGGGGTCGAGATCCCGCGATCTCTTCTTCGACTTGCACTCCATCTTTGACAGCCTGGCGAAGTCCCAAAATGGGTCAATCATGACCAAGGATTCTCAAAACTTGGTTAAGGGCCAATAGGCCCCCAACACTCACCTTTGACTCATCCCGAGTCACTTTACTCTGGGTAGCTCTACTTCAAAATCCTCAAGCTTGGCTCGAGCTGCTTCGACCTATTGTTGCACCAAGGCCTCATGTTCAGTGAACTCTCAGATAATTGCTTCATTGACAAGTCCCTCTAAGAGTTTTACAGCTATAGTGATGACTTTCTCTAGTTCTTCTCCCTGACCTTCAATATTCGTGAACAGTTGGAAAGCTTCGTCCTGTATTGGTTGGAGCCTCTAATTCACTTCCATGAATTTGCTCTAAATGGTGTGTGCCTATTGTTGAGAAGTGCATTGTTCTTGGGATCACTTCATCCTCTCAACTCAACTATGCCTAAATTTTTGTTGCTTGCTGCTTTGCCTCCTAGAGATGTGACTCCATTTCCTTCAATTCAAGATCCTCAGTGAGTCGCTCATAAGTCTGGGCAATGTGATCACTTAGTTGTTTACATTACATGGTGAGGGCCTTGATTATCTCAGTTGTGCTTTGATTTGTTGCTTCTCTTTGATATCACACGTCCTGTGGGGTACTTTCCATTGTTCGTAGCTCTAGATATGTGATTCTCTATTGAATATGTCGGATAGCTTCCGCAAGTTGCACTACTTGATTCTCTACTAGTTCTTTTTCCTTTTTCTCTAAGCCTGTCACAGAGCAAAGTGATCTTCTGACTGCTTCTTTGACTCTGAGCTACTCTGCAAGAAAAAGCTCTTTCTCTTTCTTAACATGCACTCTCTCCTCTTCGAACTTAGTGTGGAGGTAATCTTTCTCTTGTTGCGCAACTCGACGTTGCTCTACCATTTCTTCTTGTACTTTCTTTAGGGCCACTGTGAGGGAAAACCCCGATATCCCTCTTAAACTAGAGATAGTATGTGTGGAATACTGCATTTGACTGCCACGGTTTTCCCATATCGCTCGAGTACCAGAGTGGTGAAATTCGTAGTGAGTGGCTCAAACGGCTCAATGTTCAGGAAGGTCGCACCTTCCAGCATCTCCTAAGTAGTAAATGCTATGAGGATCAGGAGCCATCTAAAGTGGAACTCATAGAACTAATCCTAAGCTTTGCAGAAATCTAATTCCATTTGGTTGACTAAGTACTTCACCCAGTTCATCTAGAGTCCTTCTACACATTTCTCGACGAGGTCAAGAACAAATCCTGTGACCTGTGTAGGTCTGTTCTTTCTCATGAGATTTCCTGAGATCAGCTGGCAAGATAGGAGCATTTCTCCATTCTATATGGAAGCTACCTTGTAGCCTCACATACCCTTGTCTACATATCCATATGTGGCTTTGATCCTCAATTCCAATGTGCGATATGCAACCTTCCCTAGGTAGAAATCCTATGGATCGGGTCCCTAAATGCTCAATATAGTGATCCTATGGATCAATGTCAGATCAACTGTGATGTGTCTATATAGCCATAGGTAGTCKCCATGGTAACATGATAGAAGGAGCTTAACACACGCATTAACCTCCTGGTGCCTTCCAAAATGTGGAATCTTCATCACATTCAGGATGGTGAACTACGCGAGGTTCATAGTCCATGGTTGGGGGATTATTTTTGCGTTCTTCCCCTTCATCCTATCTAGGTATCTATGAGGAGCGAGCATACTATAATTCTTGTAGTCCCCTAGGTTGAATTCGTTGAACTTCAACGTCGTGATGTTATCCTGTTGCATTCTAACTAGACGTATCCCCTTCGGGAGGTACGCAGTAACCATGCTATAATCAAAGTCCCTTGGGACATTGTCATGACTCATCGTGCCAGCCAAAGGTGGAATGTAGTCAGGAAAGATAGTCGGGATTAACTTCGTGTTTGCCAAGTCATCTCGGTGCTTGGTTCTCTTCTTTGCTGCATCTCAGGATGGTCCGAATACACGAGCAGTCGATGGAGAGGCTTGCACTCCTCTCGTCGATGAAGCTTGAATACCTGCGGACATTAATTTCTCATCCATTAGATCAATTAGAACTTCTTCGACTGACTTTTCTATGACGCTGAGTTCATCCAACATACACGCTCGATATCAGGTGAATCAAGTTGATGAAAAATCGCTCAATGCAATATATCAGGTAGTGAAATCTCAGTAAAAAACGTGGTAGCAATGAGTTGGCTTGGATACAATTCACAAAAGTGTTCTCGGTGCAATATTCGACGAAATAAGTAGACAACGATGTAAAATATCTCTCCAATGGACGAGAGGCCTTCATCAATGCAGTTATGTCCGTTACAATGCATTCCCAATGGTTTGATGGTGAGATTTCTACCGGACATAATGCCTCCAATGGTTATATTTCTCTTCTATGGTGAAGTGCCATTTGGCATTGTTATGATATCTCAGAGAAGTTCCAGTTTTGCAAACCTTCCTTCTCCGAAGTTCCCTCTGGAACATTCTGCAACTTTTATATCTTTTCTCTCTTCTTACTGAGCTTTCTAGCCTTTTCCCTGTGATCTTCTTCCCGGTACTCCTCTTTCCATTCTGATTCTTGTCTCCTTTTGGCATAGTAACTTCGCGTTGTTTAGATTCTTTCATAGGGTTCAAGGGAAATACTTCTTCTTTGTCTGGGGTAGGTGATCCACTCTTCTGTGAGTCTTCTTATGTTCTTTCAACTTCAACATCCAAGTTTTTGGTTCTGAACAGCTTCGATCTGTTCTCATGTTCTTCAATCAAGTGTGTTATCCTTCTAGTCATGAAATATTTTAATTATTGCTTCTTTTGTTCTAAGACTTCCTCTTGTTTTCTTCTGGCCTAATCCTTTTCAATCCAAGTTTTTCCTAGTAATATATCAAATGGGGCATTATTCTCAATAAATTTAATAACCTCAAAATCTTCCTCTGTCGAAATTCCACAAGCACTCATAGAGATCTGAGTGAGTTTTCCACATAGGTTTATTAGCTTTCGTCTAAATAATCCTATTCCTCCCAGTGAAGGAATCATAGCAGGCTTTCCTAATATTTCCCAAGTTCTTTCTGTCATGATATTCACCTATGTTTCTCCATCCAGAACACAATCAATGTCAAAGTCTCCTAGTCTTGTTTCTATGCACTCTTTGTCTTTGAAGATCTCTAATTAGTTGATATTTATGTGATCACTCAGGTTTTATTTTATTTGTAGCAATACATTCTCTTATTCTTTCTGGGGTTCTATCATGGT
>ML779865.1:2531815-2558598 GCA_009831015.1 Picea engelmannii | reverse complement strand
TCAATGTGATGTTGACCTAGTATATAGATTTTGAAGGCCTTGAAGACATCACAGTATCCCACAAATATTCCCTTCTTTCCTGAAGGGTCTAGCTTGTTTCTATTTTATTTAGGTATATGAATAAACACTAGAAAGCCAAATATTTTGAGATGGATTACCTATGGCTTCTTTCCAGTGAACATCTCTTCTGGTGTCTTGAGCCCAAGTGCACTATGGGACAATCGGTTCTGCACATAAACAACTGTCATTGATGCTTCTGCCTATAAGCACATAGGAAGATCTTGATCATGGATCATAGTCTTCACAGCTTCTAGTATGGTTATATTCTTCCATTCAGCTACACCGTTTTGTTGGGGATTATAGGGAGTAGTGAGTTCCCTCTTGATCCCAACATATTTGCAGAAGTTCACAAACTCTTTTGAGCTGTATTCTCCTCCATTATCTGACCTAAGTATCTTTATCTTTCTTTCAGAAAGGTTCTCTATCAAGGCTTTGAATTCCTTGAACTTACTGAACACTTAATCTTTAGTTTTCAATAAATATATCCAGGTTTTACGAGAGTAATCATCAATGAGTGATACATAATATACATACTCGTTAATGGAGGATGATGTCATTGGGACACACACATTTGAATGGATGATTTCTAGGACTCCTTCTGTCTTGTTGTCTCTCTTCGGAAACAGGTTCTTGATATTCTTCCCTTGTGCACATCCATTGCATACGCCTTTATGGTCCGCTTTCAGTTCTGGTAAACCTATAACCACTTTGCATATGTATGGTAGTGCCTTGTAGTTGATGTGGGCTAACCTTCTGTGCCAAAGCTCACATGAATTTTCAATGGCATGGGTCATGGAAGCCTCTGAGTGACCCTTTAATTTATACAAGCCATTTTCTTCATTACCAATGATGATTGCTTCATTTAAGGTTTCTCCTTTAGCCCACATAAGAACTTCTCCATCTATAAGGGAAACTTTGAAGCCTTTCTTCTCTAAAGCTGAAATGGAGAATAGATTCTTCTTCAATCCTGGTACATATAGTACATCCTTCATTTTTAGTGAATTCCCTAAATTCAGTTTATGGTTTGATTCTCCCACTCCCTTGATGGGATATTTGTAATCATCACCAAGTGTCACTTTCTGAGAAAACTTCTTTTCTGAGATACAAGAGAGAATATTTCTTTGTCCCTTCATGTGCTTGTATGCACCACTATCAATGAGCCAAGTGTCATCTCCAGGTGTTACAGATCCTGAGAGGGACAATATCAATACATGGTCTTTGATCTGCTCTCTTATCATCTTTGTGGGTGGCTCCTCATATTCTAATACATGGGCATGGAGCCTCTTATGTTTTCTCTTGTATTCTTCTCGTCTGGCTGGACAAAACTTCACAATGTGTCCCATCTTGTCACAATGATAGCATTGTATAGATGAGTAGTCTCTTTCATTTCATTGTCCTCTCTTATGAAATCTCCTTGGATGAGATTATTTATGATTGAATTTATTTGATTGTTGAGGCTCTTTATGAGTCTCCTTTTGGAAGTAGGGTTTCTTCCTTCCTCCTTTGGTGTGAGTAGCTAGGGATTGATCATCATCCCTTTCTAGTAACGCTTCTCGATTTGTTACTCTTGTTTCTTCTTGGATGAATTCTTCCCATAGACTGTCAAACTTCAGTTTCTCCTTTCTGGCAGATATCGTTTGGATGAAAGCATCACAAGGTCTTGTGAGGCCATTTAGGGTTGTCATTACGATTTCATCTCCGTATATGGTATCTCCAATAGCTTCTAGTTGTTCTTTGAATACTGAGATTCTGGAGAAGTATTCCTAAATCATTTCTCCTTTCTGCATCCTTGTATTCTTCAGTTGAGTTCTAAGATTCATCTTCGGGTTTATGTTCTTTCCTTCATATAGTCTAGTCAAGGAATCAAACATCTCTTTTGGAGCCTTCTTGGATGAAACATAAGGAATCAGGTTGTCTTTGATTGAATCTGCAATGATTCTTTTGGCCATTATTCTTTCCTTTTGATTCTTTACCTTTTCTGCAGTATCATCGGGTTCTGGTACTTCATCTTTAACAAATATTGCTAGGTCATTATATTCAAGAATGAGGCCAATCCTATACTTCCAGGCACAGAATTTTTCCACTCCTTATAACTTGTCAACAAGCTTAATGCTTACAGACATGTTTACCTGGAGCTAGGAAAATGACCGAAAAATGAAAGTGCTCAAAATCAAAAACTGAACTTACCAGGAGGTGCGCTTGGCTGAGGCGAGTAGCTTGGTGTGTTTGGATCTGAGAAAATCCAAATTTTTCTCCTTCAAATATGATATGTGGATTTCTGGACTGGTGCTTCTAGTACCTCTGGTACTCTGGTACTTTTGGTACTTCTGGTACACTAGTTTTCTGGTACTTCTGGTACTTTGTGAAACTAGGGTTTCACTCTCCGGGAGATCCAGCCATTGAAAAGGTGCACTGAGAGTGCCAAATTGATCCTTAGGGGAGGGCGCACTTTTCTAGATGTTTTAGGGGCTAAAAAACTTCACCATCAAAAAGCCCTAATTTTCATGTACGATAACAGTGATGTTTTTCACTTGTGAAACATGCTTCCTTCAGCTTGGCTCTGATACCATGTTAATGTTTAAGCCATTATTATAGATTTTTTCATTTCATTAGATAACAATAGAATAATCCAAGATCAATGAGAAATACACAATCCCAAGAGACATAGAATTTATCCTGGGAAACCCTCTAGGGGAAGAAAACCCAGCGAAACTTCCTTAATATAGATAGTCAATACAATGCCAAGAGATCTCTTATGCTAATATAGAAAGTCCTCTCCTAGATATGTGCCACTCTCTCTCTCCTTCTTCTTCGATAATAGATCATAACTTGTCTCTCAAACTGAGAAAGTGAGTTGTGTCTAAGTGAGGTGCTAGCCTCCTTTATTTATACAAGTCTGGCACGTGTCAAGTGTCTCTTCACTGGCAGGGATGACTTCTCAAACTGGGTGGGTAAACCCACCTTTATTATATTTCTGGGCCTCTTTAATATCTGTTGGGGCTGACTTCTTATTCTGTCTATTACAATTGTCTTTTTACCAATCCGTAAAAGGGGATTTGGTCCTATTACAATAACCGACATGATCAATCCACAATGGGGATTGATCCTATGAATAATATATCAATAATAATAAGAATACTCTTTGCAGTTACATTATTTCAACACCCTCATTATTTATAGTCGTGTTCACTTGGGAATCCTTCAGGGATGTTATTAAGGAACAATACTACCCTGTAGGAAGTTATGAGAACCTGTATACAAAATGGACCACACTACGGAAAGAAAGAGACCAAGCAGTGCTCGAGTTCACAAATATCTTCCATACCTTGTGCACCAAGCTGGGTATCAAATATTGTGAGCAACATCTGGTTCTCAAATATCACAGTTCTCTGAATTGATACATCTAGACCGAAATGGAATTTATGGACATCTCATCCTTAGGCGTAGCCTATCGGTATGCTGTAAAAAGCAAGAAGAAGTTGAAACAAAATACACGATAATTTGGGCCCATGAACCCCTCATAGAAAAATCCAGGAAAGGGCGGCCACAACCCGCATAGAAAAGGAAAGAGAAAATATGGATAGCATCAGGAGAACCAATCCAAGTCTTAAGAAAATAAGGACACCAGAAAGACAAGAAAGATATCAAGAAGTGGTGCAACTTCCATAAGATCTCCTAGCATAACACTGTTGATTTTCACTCAAAGCATTCATTGGTGTTTGAAGTGAAAGCCTCTGAATCAGATGCAGGTTATGACACTGAGTCAGAACCAGAAAGGGGGAGACAGATCATTGATGTGGAACCTAGTGCCACCATTGCGACCACCAAGCTCCAGCCCGGTGAACTAGATAAGCCAGAGGAAGGTGAGAGCCTTTTCCATCAATAGATGTGGGTTAAAGGCACCCTGTTGCACTTCATCGTTGATAGCAGTAGCCAGAAGAACCTTATCTTAGAAAAGTTCATCAAGAAAATATTCCTACCGACAACGCCGCACCCGCATCTCTACACCATTGGATGGCTCCACCAAGGAAGCGATATCTGCATCAGCAAACAATGTCAACTATCGTATGGCATCAAACCCTTCAAAGACGAGGTATTGTGTGATGTTTCTCCTCTTGAAGTTTGTAATGTTATTTTGGGTCAAATGTTTTATGGAAATGTCATGTTATATATGATTCTAGGCCTCAAAGTGTTATTATTACTTTGAACAGGAAATTGTACAGGATACCCGAGGTAGTCCCACCTAGTGTTATTTCCTTGATCTCTTCCAAGAAATGGAGGAAGGTCATCTCTCAGACTGAGAAGTTTTTCTTCTTTGTGATTCTCTCTAAGAGTGAGAGAAAGATCACAAMCACATCTAGGGCCTCCGTGACTGATCTCTCCACACAACAGAAGCAAGTGGATAAGTTCATGGAAGAATTTTCAGACATCTTCTCCTCACCTACCGGGGTATCTATGCACTATCAGGTCAAGCATCCCATCGATCTGACCAATCGACGCACTGCTACTCAATGGRCTAGTTTACCGCCGCTCTCTGTTGGAAAATGAGGAGATCAATAGGTAGATCCAAGAACTACTCTACAAGGGGCACATCCATCCTAGCTCATCAACTTGTGGGAGCCCAACCATGTTGGTGCAGAAGAAATAAGGGACCTGGCAACTCTGCATTGATTACCGGGCCCTGAATAAAATCACAGTCCGAAACTGGTACCCGATTCCTCAAATCGACGACCTCCTTGATTAGCTCACGAGATCCAAATACTTTAGTAATATTGATCTGAAGTCTGGCTACCACCAAGAGCCAATAGAATAGAAAGATGTACGGAAGACTTCCTTCAAGTCAAAAGAAGGTCTTTTTGAATGGTTGGTCATGCCCTTTGGTTTGACAAATGATCCAGATACTTTCATGAGGATGATGGACGATATCCTACGACCTTTCACCAATAATTTTGTAGTGGTCTATCTGTATGACATCCTCATCTACAACAAGACTTGGGCAAAACACTTGTAACATATTCAACATGTTATGTACACCTTACAGCAACACAAGCTATATGCCAACTTGGAAAAATTATCCTTCATCATGTACAGGTTCCATTACCTAGGCTACATCATTGATCAACATGGTGTGCATGTGGATCCATCCAAGATCCAGGTCATCCGTGACTGGCCAACCCCAATCAAACTCATTGAGCTTCAGAGATTTTTGGGCCTTGTCAATTTCTATCGCAAGTTTGTGTTGGGATTTTCCCATATCGCATGGGCCCTCAGCCAAGTAACTAGGGGTGGTGGTAAGGAAACATTTGTGCGGGACCTGTCCCAACAACAAGATTTCAATTATTTGAAGTAGTCCTTGTGCTCAGCCCCAGTAATTTCATTACTGTAACTACAACAACCCTTTGAGATTGAGACAGATGCTTCAAACTATGTTGCGGGCATTGTTCTCACTCAACACGTCCACCATGTGGCCTATCATAGTGAGACACTATCCGATGTTGTACGTAAGTACCCTACTTATGACAAAGAAATGTACTCCAATGTGCAAGCTTGCCACCAGTGGAGACATTACATTCTTGGGAAGGAGACAGTCCTCCACACTGATCATAAGCCATTGCAGTTCATGCAAACAGAAGGAAAATTGCATAATGACCGCCATCAGAGGTGGTCCACTTACTTGCAGTAGTTCCACCTCAACATTAAATATAAAACATGAAGTACCAGCCGAGTCGCTAACTACCTCAGTCAATATCCAGTCACTTCACTCACCATGGTTCTATACTCTTGCAACCATGAGACCTATGGATGGCTCCACCCTTATGAGACATACCCTGACTTCACTACCACCTACCAAATGTTGGGTGCAAAATCATTTGTCGCTAATTTCCATCTTCAAGACGAGTTGTTGTGACATATGGGCCATCTCTGTGTTCCATCAAGCGAGTGAGTGAAGCTGATCTAGGAATCCCACTATAGTGGGGTGGAAGGACACTTTGGCATCGAAAAGATAGTGGAAGTGCTGCAGAAACATTTCTGCTAGCCAAAACTTTGACAGGATGTCAAAAAGTATATATGGTCTTGCACCGTCTACGCTATTTCCAAACCGACCTCTAAGAAATAGGGCATGTACACTCCTCTTCCTACTCATGACAGGCCATGGGAATCCATCTCAATGGAATACATGTCAGGCCTTCCGTCCACCAATAGGGTAAATAACTGTGTTTTGTGGTTGTTGATCACTTTTCCAAGATGGTGATTCTAGCCACCTACAAGAAGAGCATCACAACAAAGGCCACTGCCAAGCTCTTCCTTGAACAATTATGGGTACATTTTGGAATCCCACAAACCATTGTCTCATATTGGGACATTTTTTTCCTCAGCACATTTTGGTCGACCCTCTTGCCACTGTTGGACACCAATCTCACCAAATCCACTGCTTTCCACCCCCAGACAGATGGTTAAACTAAGGTCATCAATAGGATGATTGTGGATATCCTATGCATGTACAATTCTAAGCACCCCCGCACATGGGATGAGATTCTTCCCTATGTTTAGCATAGCTACAAACGAGACCTACATAGCTCAACTGACCACATCCCCTTTTAGGTGGGGTTGGGATTCCAACCATTAGGACCCATGTATGTTGCACTTCTCTTGGAAACCACTTCGGTTGACTCGTCCCCTGATCCAACTAAAGCTGAAAAATCCATCTGGTTCATTGAGTGGATCTAGCACATCCACCAATAGTTTCAGGATATTTTATAGAAGTCCAATGCCAAGTACAAGCAGTGCCATGATCAACACCAGGTGCCACATAAGTTTTAGGTGGGAGACAAAGTTTGGTTGTAATTATAGAAAGAATGCCTCACAAGGCCCCATCGAAATATTTTCCCACTCCTTTATGGACCTTACACCATCACCACGGTTATGGGTGACAATGAGTTTGAGCTCAACATTCCCCCCTTCCTTGGCCTACACCCAGTATTCAATGTGGATCTCCTTTGGCCATAATTTCCAGCATTATTGGACACCTCATAGATAGAAGAACAGTTGACACCAATAGAGCTCAACCATGACTGCATGAAATAGGCATCCAGTGATCATATTGTGGACACATAAGTCAAGGGCACTCAACAACAAATTTTCCATCTTTATCCAGTTGTCAAAGCAGGGAAACTCCCGCACCAAGGCAAGTGGCTCACCCGGGTCCAAATTCAGCAGAAATTACCTCATCTGATGGGGGAACTCAATGAAATGGATACCATTTCTTCCTAAGGGGAAAGGATTGGTCCATATGGATTTCGGTGGCCTCCCAGCTACTCCAACTGGTTCATTTGGCAGTTTTCTAGTTGGTAGTTTTTTCCTAGTTTTTGGGTCCCTAACTTCCAGGGCCGTCTTGAGGCCCTAAACAACGATTTTAGGGATCTCCATAATTCGACTATATATGGAAAAATGTGTATTCCTTGAATATACCTTTCCAACAGGCTATCATGCACCTAAAACGGAGATCGTATGCAAAAGTTACGACCTCAAGAAGTTGATGTACTAGCTTACCCAACTAGGCCCACATGACTTTTGGCGCTTCATCTTCTAGGGTTAGGTTTTTGGATGTATAGGGTGTTGGTATTCATGTTTATTTTAAAAAGGAATTTAGAGCCTCATTCTAATCATCATCTTGAGAATGTGCATCCATCACACCTCTTCTATGAGATAATCCACCACCATTCCAACAAGCTTGTTTTCCGCTGCATTTTACAGTTTCAGCTTATTTCCTTATTGAATAGAAACCAATTTTACTGTATATTTGTTATTTTTTGTTAAGTATCTTTTAATAATATGTATTCATTTAGTTCTTCTTATAAAATCCAGATCACTACCATACTTATTCAAGGGTTGACATCAATCTACAATATCACTCTCCAAGGTTTGACATCAATGACAACCAACAATCCAAACCAACTGTCCATCAACCTAAGTCAATTGTCCAACAAATGATTTGGAATGGATACCCACCATTTAGGCCATTTGACCAAAGTTGAAATAGTCTTGAACAGTGGAATATTTTATCACTGACTTTGAGCACTTGGATTTTTGAATGGAGGGCATGACATATGCCTTCTTTCAAGAATGCTTTATCAGTGGCCTCAAGGATGAAATCCGAGCCCAGGTCCTCATGGCTCGCCCCAAGACTTGGTTGGACGCTACTAAACATGCCAAGGAGGCACAACAGGTCATTTTTTCCCAGAGTAGAAAACATTTTTTTATTCCCCGCCCTAAATTCCCCATTCATGCCCCTCAGGCCACTCCTCTCAAGGTCCAAACATTAACACATGCAGAAATGGTTGAACGCCAACTCAAGGGTCTTTTCTATAATTGCGATGAGAAATAATTTCCAAGGCACAAGTGTAAAAAAAAAAAATTTTTATGGCCTTTCAAAGGATGTTTATGATGAAGATGTTGAGGTTTCACTTGAGGAAGCACTACCCTAAGACGATGCTCTTATGTCGCCCTCTGATCCTCCTGAATTTGAACCCTTGATTTCATTGAATACTCTCATTGGATTTTATACTCCCCAAACCCTCAAGTTAATTGGCTACATTAAGCATTGGAAATTCATTATTCTTGTGGATAGTGGTAGAACTCATAATTTCATTCATCACCACCATTCCCAAGAGATCAATTTCTATATCTATGGAATAAAAAAATTTCAAATCATGATTGCCAATGGTGGTTTCAAGAAATGTGTGGGCATTGAGAAAATGTGCACCTACAAATTGGTCAGTATCACTTGAAATCTCGCATGTTTTCTATTGACATGGGTGGTTGTGACATTGTACTTGGTTTTGAATGGCTACGCAGTCTCATACCCATCACCATGGGTTTTAAGGATTTAACCATGAAATTCCAATAGGAGGGACATCAATATAAATTCCAAGTCTTTACAACAGGCTCTTCGGAGATCAATAGATCCCATCGCATGGAAATGTTACTAAAAAAGGTCATTATGGTATCATTTCCTCACTGCATTCCATTCATGCACTTGATAAACCATCCATGCATCCTGACCTCCAATCTATCCTTTCCCAACACCACATTTTTTTCCAAACTCCTTGGGGCCTTCTACCCTCCTGCGACGACCATGACCATTACATTCCTTTAATCCCAGGTAGTTTCCCCCCCAATATTATCCCCTATCGTCATCCTTTTGATCAGAAAAATGAAATTGAGAAAATTGTCCAAGAGTTGCTAGAAGCAGGTGTTATCCATCCCAGTACCAGCCCCTAGTGTTCCCCTATAGTCATGGTCCTCAAGAAGGAATGCACTTGTTGGGCCCGAGATATGATTAGTTTTATGACAATTATTATATACTTTTTCTGAATGTACATATGTGTTTTTCATGTTTTGGAGAAGCTTTTTGAATAATTTTGTGCCAAAATGGTATAATCCACACCATGTATAATTTTTGTTTTATATTGATCTTGAGTATAATTCAGTACATTTTTATGTTTCCAAGGATCTAATTCATGTTTTTTGGTGTTATAAGGAAAAATCACATCATGTTTCTGCTTCCAACACTCAGTCCGACACTCCATCCAGTACTTGATCCAGTACCTAGTCCAAGACTCTGTCCAACACCTCATCCTGCACAAAAATGGTGGGCGATTTGGCGGTTATGGTATTGGCGGCCAGTGGTGGGTGAATCAGGAACATGGGTTTTGCTCGTGCTTGCCCTCTCCAGCTACTGAACTCTTGACAACTCAGTTTAGGTTGTTGAGCAGGGTGATTATTGGCTTGCTCTATTTCAGCAGTTAGGGCACCATTAATGTAATTTGTTGTTTTTAGAAGTGGTTTGACCCTCCAGTGGTCAACCACTTGGTCTGTAAATATTATAAATACCATAGTGGTGGTCATATAGAAGTTAAGCAGTAGAAGAAGTAGAGGATTAGAGAAAAAAATGTTTTTCCTCTGTTTTTGCATTTTCAATTGCCAGAATTATATGAAATTGTGTTTTTAAGTTTTAATGGTGAAATCAATTTGCTGAGTTCGTGGTGTGCCTTTGAGAAGTGACCACGACCTGCTGGGGGGCCCACCAATAGTCTGGTAACTATTCTTTAAGTTATTCATGCATTTCATAGCTTAGATGTCTCTTTTTATTTCCTATACATGAACTGTTCTTTATTCCTTTTCTTTCTAATTTGTTGTTGTAGTTTAATTATTTTAACTCTCTTTTGCAGTTTAGTGTAAAGGCTTGTGTTAATATGCATTGATTTTGTAGCTAGGGATGGATTTGCAAATTCATACACTAACCCCATGTGCAATTAGATATTAGATTTTGTTTTCTCTATGCTTTTAAAATCAAATTTAAAATAGAAGTCAAAACAGAGTAGAACAGAGTTTTATTTCATGTTTTCTTTAATGAGGATTCAGTGGATGGATAGGGCTAGTTTCAATTTTTAATTGTAGATTGCATATTCCATTGTTATGTAGATCTTGCTTAACTAGTTGTTGGTTAATGTATTTCATTAGTTTACTTTTTATATGTCATGTTTTAATTTTTGTTTTTATGCATCTTCCTTCTTGAAGTTTGAATTGTTAAAATAGATATAGCATAGTTTCACTTTATGCACTTTCTTTCCTAGAATTAGATTGCAATTACAATTCTTAGTTAATGATTGAATTTAATTATGAATTTTTCTTACATAGCATAGAAATAATTATTCTTACATAGCATAGAAACACAATTATAACCTCGTTATATTGTTGATGGTTAATACATGAGTAATAATTTCATGAATATGTAGGGTAATTGATGATTGTTTCTGTAATGGCTAAATTCTCATTAGATTGTTTAATCCATACTTTTCACTTTTCTGTTGAGATCACTATTGAGCTTATACGACTTGAATTATCTTTTGTTTTCAAGTACCATCGAGATATTATAAGACACCGGAGACATTCACACAGCCACCAACACTATATTTGAGTTTTCATAGGTTAAAAGATAGTTTCTTGCTTTCGTAGATCAGAAGATAGTTTTATTGTTGTTGTAGGATAGATAGTCTTTTTCTTTGGTAGATTAAAGAGCAGTTTTCTTATCACAGGTTAAAGGTTAGTTGTTAGTTCTTCTTTCTTTCAATTAAATAGATTTCCTTTTATGAATTAGAAATTGTTTTGAAGTTTGAATTAAGAATAGAATTCATTTGCCTCTTAGTTTAGTTAGTTGTTCAAAGAGTAGTCTTAATTAGTTTACTTGTTGTAGAAGTTATCTTAGGATAGTTAGTTGTTTACTTGCTTTAGTAGGTTACTTGCTTACTTGTCTATTCTTGCTTTGATAGTATAGTTGTTTATTTACTTTCTTTCATAGGGTAGTTGTTCATTGAATTAGGTAGGTTAGTTAAATTAGTTTTCTTTTGCTATTTGCTTATTGTTATTCTTAAATCGTTGCTTTTTCTTATTGTCATGATTGAACTAGTTTGCTTCAAGTAGGTTTTTCATTTGTTTTCTTAGAACTATCCATTGATCCTTGGTCCAAAAGTACTTAGCTTACATAGTTTCAAGTTGCTTAGTAGGTTTTTCTCATTAGATAGCTTTGCTTGAATAGATTATCCCTTAGATAGCCACTTCCTTGGTTAGACTATATTACTACCAGCCCTTCTACCTTTGGCATATATTTTTCTACAACTCTAAGTTTACTTACCCCGGGTTGACAATTTAATTGAGGGTTTTTAGTGTGTTTTTAGTGCATATAGAACACCCATAATTTTTGGCATCATTGTCGGGGAGTTGTCTCAAGGTAAGAAGTAGTTAGGACATAGATCATTCCTAGACCTTAGCATTAGATTGGTGGTGGGGGAACTTTAAGATGAGAGGTAAGAACCTGCCCATCTTCTATTGCAGGCTCCCCCAAACCCAATGGTAGTTTTTGTTTTTGTTTTTGTTCATGAATAGACCTAGAAACCAAATGGTAGATTTTTCTTTTGTTTTTTCTTTCTTTCATGAATATACCTAGAGATCCAAATGGGAGATACATTAAATCTAAATCAAACCTTTCAACCAATGTTCCTTCCGATCTTTTTGGGGGAAGGAATGTTCCACTTATAAAAACCACAGACCGATACCGAAAAACAGGAGCTAGCTCAACTCAAAGAGATAAAATAGTCTCTGAAGAGACTAACACCAGGAGCACTATATAACAAGAAATTGAAGCACCAATATTATCGGGACAGGAGGCAAGACCACTCAAGCCTTCTATAGAACCAAACAATACAACCTTTTCTTTTACACCACCACCAAGAAATCCTAACTTTAAGGACATGATAGACCCTAAAAAGGTGAATATTTTGTTTGGTAGTTCAGCCAATGTAATTATCTCTCAAACTGAAATAGAAACTTTGGCACCAATAGTTTCAACCAGCTCGAGTAGAGTTACAGATATCCAATCCATACGAATACCTTTCCATCAAAGGTAAACCTTATTCTCTTCAAAGATAAAACCACCTAGGTACTCTCTTTTTGAAAACCAAGCCAATATGGATGATTAGGAGGACCATATCAATGTAAGACATGGGGAGGAAGAAGAAACTGGAAACCAAACTGAAACTACCTTCGGGTTTCCAATTTTAGACACCACTCCAAATGTCAACATGAAGAATATTCCTCTCTCAGCACTGCGTACCTTTTATGGTAAAAATAGTGAAGATCCATACACCTTCCTATTTGAATTTGACATCTTTTTTAGGAGCTAAAACTATGTACAAGATGCCCAGAAATTAAAAATCTTTCCTGCCATCCACAAAGACTATGCACTAAGATGGTTCATGGGGTTGGGAGAATCCAATATTAGGTCTTGGGAAGCCATGAAAGACATATTTCTTAAAAAGTACCAAGACTACTGCAAGACCAAAGAGTCTCGTAATGAAATCTTTAAAATCCAACAGTTAGAAGACGAGACCCTCAAATATTATATGGAAAGATTTGGTTATATCTTCTAGAAGTCAAAATACCATGACCTTCTAGAGGATGCAATTAGGGATATTTTCATTAAAGGAATTTCAGAAGAGTATCTAGAGATGCTTAACCTGATGGAATCAGGTGACATCTCCCATAAACCATTTGCTGAAATATGTGAAATGTGTAAAAATTACTCAAGGAGTAGAGCCAAAACAGAGAAGAATGTCTGGGGCCCTTATAATAGAAACTTAAAACCAATTAGTTCAGGTGGTATCACAAGAGCAGAGATAGGGAACCTTTTAGGAAACTTCAAGACAAATATATTAAGAACAATAGGTTCACAATTGGACACCCTAAAAATAAAAGGGAAACCGGAGGAGGAAAATGCAACAATGAGCATATATTTCCCAAGATGTAGGAGGAAGCATTCCTCAAGGGAATGCCCATTAGATAACATTTCAGTTTTTGGCTTCTGTACAGAATATCATTCGACTGAGAAATGTCCATCATTTCCCGATTTATTAGCCATCTATAGGAGTGGAGATCCTAGGGAGTCTTCTTATGCAACTAGGAGGCCATGGCAGCCTAGGAACCAGCCCACATACACAGATCTACAATCTCAAGTTCCACCCTATTATCAGCAACAACAACAATGGAACCCACCAAGTTGGAAAAATTGGTCTACTCAGTACCAACATCCTTGGCTTAAAGGATGGAGAGGATGACATAACCAAGGAAACCCTCAAGCTCCACCTATTCCTATGTCCAACCATCCTTATCCTCAGTTCCCACTGAACACTCTACAACTTCTGCCAGGTTTTGGTCCACCACCTTTACCTCCTATTCCACAAAAACAACCGCTACAATACCAAAATGCAAGCTCCCCGAGACCAACACTATTACCAGCACAACCAGTGTTGAATCCCAATAATAAGCCCCATCAACCTCTTCACGATGTTGAGATGTAGGCCTTCCTGACATATGTTATTACTCTTGTTCCATTACACGAGATTCAACTAAGATCAAGAAAAGTTATGGATAGGCAGAGACCTTTAGTATTCATCCAGGAATAAGAAGAAGAAACCACCAAACAAGCCACAAATGACACTAGGTTGGAAGATGTTATTATCCCGAAGAATCAATAACCCAAGCTTCCCCAACATGAACCTTCACAAACTATGAAGGTCCCTCCTTATCCAGACCAATTGGTAATCAAGAAACCTACCACCCGACTGGAATTTGACAACTTGAATAAATTGAAGAATATTTGTGCAATATTCCCTTGCTTCAAGCCATTAAAGACATTCTAATCTATAGTAAGGTAGTCAAATAATTGTGTATTAAGAAGCTAGGTAGGAAGTAAAAGGACCCTCCTACAGTAGATTTGGTAGGAGGACTTTCTGAGTACATATCAGAGAAGCCAAAACTAGCAAAATATGGGAACCCAGGAAACCTTGTAGTGACCATAACCATTATTGAGGTCTCCATTGGAAACACTCTCATAGACCTAGGGGAAGCCATCAATGTTATGACCGCTACTACCTTGGAACAATTACAGTTACAACCTCTTCTTCGGCCTACCCCAACCATTTTGGAATTACCAAATAAGACTAGGGTTATACCTGAAGGAATTTTGGATGATATCATGGTTACTTTAGCCTCATGGGAGTACCCAGTAGATTTTATTTTCATTCACTCAAAGGATCCTGCCAAAGGCCATCCTGTCATTTTGGGAATACCTTGGCTAGACACAGCCAATGCATTTATTGGCTGTAGAGAAGGGGAAATGACCATCTCAATTGGTCTCTCTATCCAGAAGCTCACCATTTACCCTCCAGCTCAACCTATTATGGATGATCTATGGTGGCTTGAATGTATGTATGAGAACAAGGACTGGGAAGAACCCGTATTGACAAGTGACCATGCATGGGCACTTCAGGAGTACACAACATAAAATGTGCTAAACCAGTTTATTTCTGCTATCACATGTGTGGATTTTCCACAGTCTTTTCCCCAATTTGAGTACATGTTTGGGGAATAATTTAAAGAACAGTTAGACCCATCCATTTTGTCTTCGACATATTTTGTCTTCGATATAGATGAGCCTACCATGTCTTATACTATTCCCTACGAGATTAGTCCAAGGAAATTTTTACATATAAAGTTCGGGCTAGATAAAGACCAACATAAACAGTTAGTAGATATCATTAAAGAACAATTAGGAGAATTTGCCTGGGAATACACTAACATGAAGGGTATACATCCTGACACATGCATCCATCACATATATACCTAGGGGGAAGTAACACTTGTTAGGAAACCCTAGAGAAGGATAAACCCAACACTCAAAGACATAGTTGAGGAGATTCAAAAGTTGTTAAATGTCAAATTCATTTATCCCATGTCTGATAGTAAGTGGTTATCCCCACTTGTAGTGTTTCCAAATAAAGTGATCGGGAAATGGATAATTTGTGTTGATTTTCGGGAACTCAACAAAGCCACTCTGAAAGATTACTTTCCTCTCCCTTTCATTGACCAAGTTCTAGATACCTTGTCTGGAAAGAAGTGTTTTTCCTTTCTAGATGGGTACAGCGGGTACAATCAGATTCTTATAGTACTCGAGGACCAGGACAAAACTACCTTTACTTTTCCTTGGGGCACCTATGCATATAGGGTCTTACCATTTGGATTGTGTAATACTCCTGCCACATTTCAACAAGCAGTACTAGGGATATTTGTCGATATTATTCATGATTGTGTGGAGGTATACATGGATGAATTCACAGTATATGGTAACACTTACCAGGAAGCCTTAGACAACTTAGAAAAATTCCTCATCAGATGCCAGGAAATGAACTTATCTCTAAGTCATGAAAAATGAAAAATGTTGTTAACTGAAGGAGTGGTTCTCGGACATCATGTTTCATCTGAAGGGATAAAAGTTGATCCTGCAAAGATTAAGGTCATCGTCAGACTTCCACCCCCCAAGACTCATAAAGAGGTGAGAATATTTCTTGGACATGCTAGATATTACCAGCATTTTATTGAAAATTTTACAAAGATTGTTGCACCTATGTTTGGATTACTAATAAAAGATGTTGATTTTGTTTGGACTGAGCAGTGTCAAACTGTCTTTCAAACCCTGAAAGCTAAGCTATCTGTGGCACCAATTCTTAGAGGTCCCAATTGGACTCTCCCATTTCATATATCCACCGATGCCTCCGACACCACAATAGGAGGGGTATTAGGGAAGAAAGAGGACCAGCAGTCCTATGCCATTTATTTTGTGAGCAAGAACTTGTCCCCTACCGAGTTGAGCTACACAGTCACCGAGAAATAATTATTGGCAGTTGTTCATGCTATTAACAAGCTTCTTCATTACATTACAGGTTATGAAGTATTTTTACACAGCGATCATTCCGCCATTATATTCGCATGAATAAACCCATAACTAACGGTCGAGTGACTAGATGGCTCCTATTATTGCAAGATTTTAATATCATTGTGCTTGACTGACCTGGAAAGGATAATGTAGTAGCTGATTTTCTTTCCCGAATAAAACATGAAGATGATGATATCCTTGTAGATGATAGTTTCCCATAGGAGCATATTTTTTCCCTCTTCGTCAATACCCCATGGTTTGCAGATATGGAAAACTATCTGGCTACTAGGAAGTTACCATCTCATTTGTCACCTCATGAAAAGAGGAAAATTATTACACAAAGTGTTGATTACTCTTGGGTTGCTCATGAACTTTTTCGCACAGGTCCTGATTTGATTATTCATAGATGTGTGTGAGAGGATGAGGTACCTGAAATACTACGAAGTTGTCATGATGGACCATGTGGTGGCCATTTTTCTAACAAACAAACAACATATAAGGTGCTACATTTAGGTTACTATTGGCCTAACATTTTCAAAGATGTTTCCAAGTATGTGATAAGTTGTGATAGTTTCCAAAGGATAGGAAGACCTACGTCACCTGAAGAAATTCCTTTGCATTCCCAAGTTATGATAGAACCCTTGGAAAAATGGGCCCTTGACTTTGTAGGACCAATTTAACCCATGTCCCATAGGAAGTACTATATTTTGGTTTGCACGGACTATGTCACCAAATGGGTAGAGGAAAAATCCCTATTCAAGGCTACAAAGAATTTTGTTTTCTAATTCATCTATGAATACATCTTTAGCCTCTTCAGGGTCCCTCATGAAATTGTTACAGACCAAGGCACTCAATTCACTTCCAAGCTGATGAGAGAGATACCAAAGAAATATGGGATTAAACATCATAAATCTTCTCCATACCACCCACAATACAATGGTTAGGTAGAACCCACAAACAAAGTTCTAGAAGCCATCTTGACCAAGATTGTTCAATTACAACACTGGGATTGGGATGATAGGCTCCGAGATGCTTTGTGGGCATACCGAACCACCTGGAGAAATACCATTGGGAATACCCCTTATGAGCTAGTGTACGGGAAACAAGTACTCCTAACAATAGAATTACAAGTAAGGACCTTTTGTATTTCCATAGAATTAGGATTGAACTTAAATGAGGCTCAGAAGAAACGAGCCCTACAATTGAATGAGTTGGATGAAATCAGGCAAGATGCCATCCAACAGACGATATTATTCCAAAACCAAAGGAGCAAGTGGCATGACAAGTTTATTAAGAAGCACTTCCAACCTGGTGATTGGGCTCTATTGTTTGATTCCCGATTCAAAACCTTCAAAGRAAAACTCACCACCTGGTGGTTGGGTCCTTACGAGGTAGACACATTATATGAAAAATGAGTTGTAAAAATTAAAACAATTGACGATGGACAAGTCTCCTTTGTAGTGAATGGACACCGACTCAAATTTTATCATAAACCCATTTTCAGAGAGGATTTTCTATAGGTCATGTCAACTGACAAGGCATTGGCCTTAGTAGATGGGGAAGTCCCCCCTTGTTCTTGAAATTATTTCTAAATTTCCTACTGTATATAAGTAAATAGTTTTTGAATTTTGTTAATAAGGCAATTCTAGAGATTTATGTAAGTATTTATTTCACCAGGAGTACACAGTTTCAAGGATCTTTCTTCAAAACATTGTTACACTTGAATTTTGTGTCTACTAAAGAATAAAATGAATATTGACTTACTGTAATTAGCCATATTTTTGCAAAAAAACTCATTTTTCAGGCATTCTAAAGTAGTTTCTCTTGAAACTCTTCATCACTGTATAAGGAATTGATACCATAACTATCAAGCCTAGAGGTCTCTCATACAGTTTTTCCAAGAAACCTGAGTGAGTGAGTTAAGTGTCTTTATCAAAGAGTAACAAGGAGGTATAATTATCAGTTAGTCATGGAAACATCACAATAACTACAAAAGAAGAGACTGAGTTGACCCTAGAGATACCTTTCTGTTCTTTCTCAATGGTACCATCCACTACACACTAAATATCTTGATTGTATCATATCTTTAGATAGGCCACGTCCGCTTAAGTACCCCTTACATCGGGAAAATCACTAATTAATATAACAAAAAGTCATCCTCTAACATAAATACCATCCCAATTGAAAAAAGAAAGAAAAAATTGTTTTCAGAGCTATCTCCCCATCTTCTTGCATAAAGTAGTCTTATACTAAAATCTTAAAAGATGGAGGGCCGGTCTCTAAGGGTGTAAGAGGATAACCCGATGGGATACTGAACAGATTTGCTGGTAGCAGGTACCGACATATGGTATGACTAGGTAAACCTTCCAGAGTACTGAACAGGCTTGCTGGCAACGGGGCATTCTACCTAGAGAGGATGGTAATCTGACAAAAATAAATAATGAATTTAAACTTGTCCTGATGTATGACATTACTTGCAGACAAATCTGACATGAAGTATGTGTGGTTAAGCTAAGGTTAATGAACTCTATAAACTTTCCATTGGTAAATAACTCTAAGACTATCTTGAAACTCTCTTGCCTATCTCTTCTTATCTATATATAGGATATCGTATCCTATAGGTTGGGCCATCTCCTAACTGTCTCATCATACCAATATGTGAAATTTATCTTTACACTTGACATACTATAAATCTTCGAATATTGGGGGAAAATGATTGGTTTCCTATACTTTTGATTGTGAGGTATCACAATACTTAGGTGTGGGGGAGGGGATCATGAGCTGACAAATGATCATTGCCTAGAGAAATAAATATTTGCAATAATTTTTGTATTATTTCCATGATACAGGTTATTACATTAGTAGTCATTTTATTTTTGAAGTGCTAAACTCTTGTGTGCTATAAATTACTGAACATATACTTAACAAACCACTATTTATTGGCTTATTTTTCATTACAAGTTGTACATTGCAGGATTGACAGTACATGTTTTATGCTTTCCATAACCTGTTCATTGTAGTTTTTAAATTATATGTCATATACAAGAGGATTGAGTGAGAATGATGGAAAAATCAACAACAATGGAGCATTTTGCCTATGTTCATTAACCACTGTGATTGTCAAAAACATTTCAAATTTAAAGGCTATCCATTATAATAGGTGAAAATGTATTTAACACAGAGGTATCGTATGAAGTTTCATATGAGTTTCCCTATGAAATGTCATATGAGGTGCCAAACGAAGTGCCATATGAATTACACACTAGTAACTGTCCTAGAATTCAGGTAACCAGAAATCAATGACATTCAATTGAATTGATTGAAGGAAATTGATTGAAGATGCTTTATATGTTCATGATCAAATGTCCAAGTCAAAAGACTTGGAAATTTATATAACTACACATCATTACATTGGCCCCAAAAATGAGCCTTTGAATTTGAAATTTCCCACACATGGAAGCTCGTGCGCACATGTGTGCAACCTATGTCACCATAGGCGCATTCAAATTCGTGTTGGGTAACATTTATCTCAATTCTCCCTTGCCATTTTATTTTCCCCGCATTAAGAAATCGTGCCCAACCTCTGCCATTTATTCCCCAGTTTGAATTACGCTTGGCCTGTGCCCTATTCATGCCATCTCTTGGCCCATTCACGCCCTTTCCTGGTGAATTTCGCCTCTGCCACATTGCCCAAGAGGTATGAACCCTCTTCCTATGCAGATCTGTTTTCCATTTGTTGGCACAGGGGAAGACCCAAGGTTCAACGCTACAACAACACACCAACAAAACCCTAACTACCGGCCCTTTCAGCAACACCTGTGAAGTAGATGAAGTCTCACCCGAGGTAGAGGTAGGGGTGGTTGCAGGCTTCAGGTGTTTGCAACCTTAGCTGGGACACAGATCTATGATTATAACACTAAATAGAGCACTTAGCAATTAATATTCATCAATACTTGACCAATATCTACTTTGTAGATAAAACAGAGCATCGCAGCATTCACCCAGATGTAATGTATATAAGCACTTTATCATAAACAGGTAGATTAGATCTAGAAGATCAAGCACTAAGAAAATTCATAGAGGTCAGATCTAACATTCTTACACATCATTAGCACAAAGCATAAAAATATTTATCTATCTCTATCAAAGGACTTAGCTAGATGATACATAAACACATCATGACAAAGCATAAAGAAAGACAACATAGTATTTACGTGGTTCACCCCCACCCTGGGGCTACTTCCACCAACTCTTCTTATTTATTGTCTTCAGTCAATTGGTTACAAGAACAGAGCCACCAAAATCCTACTCCGCCTAGGACAAGAGATATGCGCACCTTTCTAGATCCTCCCTCCTCGCGTTATAGCACAAAGCCTTCCACAGTCTGTTACAACCACTTGCACTTAGATCTGCAAGTCTCTCCCAGTTATGCGCAAAGCACTTACAGACCAAAATTGCACTTAGCACTTAGCTTATGAGCCTTTTATCACATAGATACCTCTACTTCTTATATTTCCTATAAATCTATTTATACTTTACAAAATAGGCCTAAACATGGGTAAACCCATGGGTCAACATCCCATTCCCATTACATAATCCCATAACCCAAAAAGGACCTAAAAAAGGGTCGAGATCTCGCGATCTCCACTTTGTCTTGTGCTCCTACTTCGATAGGTTGTCGAAGTCCCAAAATAGATCAAACTTGATCAATATCCCTCAAAAATTCATCAAGGGCCAACATGCCCCCAACACTCACATGTGACTCGTCCCGAATCACTCTGGTCTGATCAATTCTGCTTCAAAATCCTCAAGCTTGGATCGAGCTGATTAGACTTGTTTTTTTTCTACCGCCTCCTGTTCAATGAACTCTTGGATGAGTGCGTCATTCACAAGTCCTTCTAGGCATTGTTCTGCTGTGGTGACAACCTGTTCTATCTCTTCTCCTCTGCCTTCAACTTCTATAAATAGTTGGTAATATTTGTCTTGTATAGGTTGGATCCTTTGAGTCACTTCCATCACTTTTCTTTGTATAGTGTGGATCTTCTATTGGGCAGTGTGCTACTCTTGAGATCGTTTCATTCTTTCTATAGCTGACAAGGCCTTTGACTTTGCTTGTAGTGTATCGGTTTGCTGCTTCACTTCCTAGAGCTGTGACTCCAGTGCCTTTAATTCTGGATTCTCAGCAAGTTGTTTGTATGTCAGGGCACTATGGGTGCTCAAACTTCTTGCATTCTAGAGAAAGGGCCTTTAGTCTCTCAACTACGCTGTGAGTAGTTGCTTCTCATTGGTTCCTTACATTATATGGGGTCTCCGGCACTGTGTGTAGATCCAAGTATGCTATGTTTTGTTGTAGCTTCTAGATGGCCTCTTCTAGTTGGTCTACTTGCTTCATGACTTGTTCCTATGTCTTTATTTCTACGACTGTCACAGAGAAAAGTGATCTGTTGACCGCTTCCTTCACTTCGAGCTTCTCAGTGAGTAATTGTTCCTTTCATTACTGCAGTTGTTCTTTTTCTTCATCAAACTTCTCTTGAAGGGAAATTTTTTCCTGTTCTGCATCTCGATGTTGTTCTACAAGTAATTCATGTACTTGCATCAAAGCCTAGGTGGCTTGTTATTTTTCCTCTTGTGCTCGTCGAAGGAGAGATTCAACTGTATCAGTGAGCCTATGGAGTTTATCTGGTTCATCTCTCTATTCTAGTGTTTCCAATGGAAGAGGCGTAATGGAGACTACACAGATGGACTGAAGGGCTTGTTGTACCCCTTGGAGCTTGACCTCAATTTGAATGTACATCTCCTCCTACCTAGCTTCTTGTTTTTCTATGATTTCCAGTGAAGCATCATTCAGGGATGCTACGATGAAGTCAAAATCATTTAAGGTGAGGATAGTCTTCATTTTTGTCATAGAGTATTTTGATTTCTTTCGGGAAGAAGGCTTCGGGGGGGAACTTCCTTTTCTTCGAGGGTTCCTCCTCGTCTCTAGGCGGTGTTACCTCACCTTTCTTATGTTAATCTTCTGTGTCATCGATCTCTTCACCATCACCCCCTTGCTCTGGTGATATGGAAGCAGCATTCACTAAGGCACTACTTAAATCTTGTACTTCTTTGGTCTTCTTTGTCTTGTTGGGCCTAGGTGTATCTTGTGCATTTTTGGGGATTTCTATGTCGGATATCTCCGTAGGGTCTACTAGAATAAGGAGGTTCGCTGACCAGTCCTTGGTGATCTCCTCCAAGTCCTCCTCTATTAGCTTATAGTAGGATTGGAGTTGTTTCTTGTGTTCGTCAGTGCATGTTGTGATGTATATAAAATGTCGGTATGTGCTGAACTTCATCAAGGGCCTGAACCGGTGTAGAGTGTTTGGAGTGATGCGAGGCTCATACAAGATGGTTTTCTTCAGTTGGTTGTAATAGGTATGAAAAACAGAATTGGACTGCCACTGTTTATTCATATTGCTTGAGTACCATAGTGTACTAAACTTCGCAACCAATGGTTTGAAAGGCTCGATGTCCGGGAAGGTCGCACCTTCCGGCATATCCCAGGAAATAAAATCGATCAAGATCAATAGCCAGCTAAAATGAAATTCATACCCTTGGTCCTGAGATTCTCTGCAGTCGAGTTCTAATTGGTTCACTAGGTACTTAGCCCAGTTCATCTGAAGTCCTTCTGCGCACTTCCCTGTGAGGTCAACTACAAAACCAGTGACTTGGGTGGGTCATTTTTTTCGTACTAACTTCCCTGCAATCAATTGATAAGCGAAGCACACTGCACCACTCTGGATAGAAGCTACCTTGTAGCCTCATGTTCCCTTCTTGACATATCCGTAGGTGTCCTTGATCCTTTATGCTAGAGCGTGATCCATGGTTTTTCTAGGGTAAAAATCTTATGGATCAAGTCCTTGCATACTAAGCCCGATGATCTGATTGATCAATGTCAGATCCACTGTGATACAGAGGTTTAACCATAAATAACCATCATGGTAACAAGACAGCAACAACTTGACACATGCATTTACCTCCTGGTGTCGTCTGAAGTGAGGAGTCTTCATGACATTGAGAAGGGTGGACTGCGTGAGGTTCATAGTCCACGACTGGGGGATTATCTTCGAATTCTTCCCCTTAGTCCAGGTCAGGTACTTATGTGGGGATATAATGTTGTAAACTTTGCGATCTTTGAGGTTGAAGTCGCTAAAATTCAACGCCACAATATTATCTTGGTCTACTCGAACTACGTGTATCCCCTTTGGGAGGTATGAAATGACCAAGGCGTACTCAAAATCTGTAGGTACGTTGTCTCTATTTATTGTGCCACTCAAAGGTGGTATATGGGTGGGTAATATGGTCAGGATCAATTTAGCATTCTCTAGATCATCCATGTGCTTGGTTCTCTTTTCATCAGATGGTCGGGATGGTCCGGCTCCGTGAGCAATGGATGGAGAGGCTGGAAGTCCTCTCATCGATGATTCTTGTACACCTGTTGACATCAACATGACTCTTTCTGTTAAGAACCAAATATCAATATAGCATAGAAAAACCTCAGAAAAAGTACTCAAGGCCTTGAAAAAGAGATAATTTCAGATAATAAGCCTCTTCGAGGGGGGAACCTCCTTTTACCCCACTTAAATTTTCAAGTACAAGATGATTCAAAATGAAAATGTCTCCTTGGTATATATAGGAGACGAGGAGGTATAATTACAACTAATGGCCTAAAGCCGACTTAAATAAAATAACATTACTAATATAATATGCCCCAATTAAGGGGTAATGAGCCAATATTAGGGCTTAACATGCCCCTCCACTTGAGCCAAGTGTTGTCCTCAATGCTTGAGTAACTATGGATGCTTCTATATAAAAGACTCATCTTCCCAAGTGGAATCTTTAGCCGGTAGTTTCCTCCATTTAATGAGATACTCTGAAATGGATCTATTCCTCAGATGGCTAATTCTTGTGTCAGTGATGGCTTTAGGCTCCAATATGATTTTTCCTTCCTCGTCAAGTTTTGGCAATATAGTTTAAACTGGGATCTTGTCACCTATAACCTTCTTTAAGCATGGAACATGGAAAACTGGGTGTACTCGTGAAGATGCAGGAAGCTCCAATTTGTATGCCATAGTTCCAATCTTTTGCAACACCTTATAAGGGTCATAGTACTTTGGTGATAATTTATTATCCTTCTTGGCTTGCTTGAGGGACATCTGTTTGTATGGTTGTAGTCTTAAAAATACCCAATCCCTTACTTCAAAACTTATTTCACTACGATGTTGATCTGCTTGTTGTTTCATGCGATTTTGTGCCATGGTCAGGTTGTCCTTTAAGATTTGGAGAACTTGTTGTTGATTCTCGATGTGTTCTTCCACTACTTGAACCTTAGATTTTTATTTTAGAGAAGAAGTGATGGAAGGAGGGTGGTATCCATAAAGTTCCATAAATGGTGTCATTTTTGTTGCAGTATGAAAGGAAGTGTTATACCACCATTCTGTCGAGGGTAACCATTTGAACCATTGTGTTTGTTTATCAAAGACAAAGAAATGAAGGTAGCCTTCCAGACATTTGTTCACTATGTCAGTTTTTCCATTAGATTGAGGATGATAGGATGAGCCATGAGCCAATTAAGTACCCAAACAAGAAAATAATTCTATCCAAAAATATCCAGTGAAGATGGGATCTCTGTCACTTACAATAATCTTTGGGTTTCCATGCAGCTTTTGAACTATCTCCATGAATGTGGTGGCAACTGTACTAGATTTGAAGGGATGAGAGAGTGCAGAAAAGTGTGTGTACTTGGTCAGTCTATCAATAATCACCATGATAACACTCTTTCCTTCAGACTTTGGCAACCCTATGATTAAATCCATGGAAACCTCCTCCTAGCACTGACTTGGGATGGATAATGGTTGTAAAAGACCTGGGGTATTAATTGTTTCCACCTTATTTTGTTGGAAAACCAAACATTCTACCACAAACATTTGAACATCAGTTTTAAGGCCATCCCAAAAAAAATCCTTCTTGACTCTATGGTAGGTTTTCAAAAATCTTGAGTGCCCTCCTACTGGAGAGGTGTGCAATTCCAATAGTACCTTTTCTTTGAGATGGGAGTTCTTACATAAATATAAGTGATCTTTGTACCATAGTGAATCATTTTTCCATGTAAATGTATCTGATGCACTAAAATCCTGCTGGAACCTTTGAATGAGAGTCTACACTTTTTCGTCATTCTTCCATTCATCCCTTGCTTCTATTATCCAATCAGGTTGGAAGATCAAGATAGCACAGAGAAAGGCCTCAACATCTTCATCCTTTCTTGAGAGTGCATCTGCCACAACATTTTGCTTCCCATTTTTATAGATTATTTCAAAATCATAACACAATATCTTGGTTACCCATTTTTGTTGTTCTTCTAATAATAGTCTTTGTTCCAAGAAGTATTTAAGACTATCATGAGATGTTTTGACCTTGAAGTGCCTACCTATTAGGTAAGGACGTCATTTATTCAATGCATGTAGTATTTCCATCATTTCTTTCTCATAAATGGGTTTGTGTAAGTCCTTTCCCTTGAGTGGTCGACTTTCAAAAGCCAGTGGCCTTCCTTCTTGCATTAGGACAGAACCGGTTCCATTTCCCGAGGCATCACATTCCACAATAAAGGTTTTTGTGAAGTTTGGAGTGGTCAAGATAGGAGCTTTACACATCACCTCTTTAAGTTGTTCAAAAGATTTAGTTGCCTCTCGAGTCTATGAAAATGCATCCTTCTTAGTTAGTGCCATTAAAGGTCCTGCTATTCTTCCATAGTTCCAAACAAACTTGCGGTAGTAACCTGTCAAACCCAAAAATCCTCTAAGATTCTTTAATGTTTTGGTAATCATCTAGTCCATCATGGCCTTAATCTTGTTAGGGTCTACCTTGACACCTTCATGAGATACAATATGAACCAAATACTCTACCTCCTTTACTCCAAAGAAACATTTGGATGGTTTGGCATATAGTCGTTGCTCCTTTAGTAGTTGTAGCACCTTGTCAACATGTCGCACATGATCCTCCCAAGACTTTCTATAGATTAGTATATCATCAAAAAATACTAACTCAAATTTTCGAAGGAAGGGCTTGAAAATGGAATTCATCAACCCTTGGAATGTGGAAGGTGCATTTGTAAGGCCAAAACGCATGACCAAAAATTCATAATGGCCTTCATGGGTTCGGAATGATGTTTTTGGGATATCTTCTTCCTTCATTCTGATCTGATGATACCCTGAACAGAGATCCAATTTTGTGAAATAGATTTCTCCATGTAGTTCATCTAACAATTCATCAATGACAAGAATGGGAAACTTATCTTTAATAGTGATCTTGTTGAGCTCTCTATAATCTGGACACATACGCCATGAGCTATCTTTCTTGA
>ML779865.1:2497318-2530653 GCA_009831015.1 Picea engelmannii | reverse complement strand
ATTTCATGGGATGCATTTTCACTTTCAGGTGTCTTCTCTATTACGAAATATTTCAATACTTCCATGATCTCCCCTTTTAAACCATCCATCTTAGTATCCAACATAGCTTCCATTGAATCCATATTTTTTTGTAGTTCATTTATATCCCTACACATTTATTCACCTTCATCAAGACTCCAAGTAGGATTTTCTGGAGGCTTATTTGGTGTAGAAGTTCCCTTTTTTGGTGGCATGTTGGCCAAGTATCACTTTTGAACCTTGATTTTGAGGTGGTTCTGCTAGACAATATTTCTTCTATTTTATCTCCCACGTTTCAGCCCTTTTGGGTATGAAACTTTCTTTTATGTAGTTTGTTGATATTTCTTCTTTGCAATTCCATAGGTCTGATCAAAATTGGATGTGCCAAGTGGAATTTACGGTAACTTCCCCATAGCTTGTCGATTTTTGGCCTTTCCATGAGATCTCACTTTTATAGTGTGCCCCGCACAAAATAATTGATATTAAATTATGAAACTCACATCAAAAATACTAAAGAATATCCATGATCCAATGAAACTAGTCCCACTCAATTTGGATACTCTAGGAAGAAGTTATGTTTTTTTTACCTGAAACACCTTCTTGAGACTAGTCAATTGGACTAGTTAGATACCCTATCTTACACAGGGTGTATCTACAAATTTAAGATGACCCAGAAGATGAAATTTTTACCACATATACCTTACTAAGTTCTGTAAATAGCCTCCATATTTCAAGGTCTGAAACATTACAAAAACATTTTTATAGCGAAAATTCTGCAATGACTCAGTTCAGGATGATTCCAGAACCTTATATTGTACAGGTTGTATCTCTGAAAGTGTAAGGCCTCGAGAGATGATTTTTGAACCCAACATACCTTGATCTGTCTACTAAATATCCTCTAATCCATTCCTTTCGAAACATTGTAGAAAGAAAGTTATAGTGAAAATTCCAAGGTGTCTCAGATGTAGCAGCGAAACCCCAAGACATTTAGCTCTGATACCATATGTTAAGAACCAAATATCAATATAGCATATAAAAACCTTAGAAAAAGTAATCAACGCCTTGAAAAAGAGATAATTTTAGATAATAAGCCTCTTCAAGGGGGAAACCTCCTTTTACCCCACTTAAATGTTCAAGTACAAGATGATTCAAAATGAAAATGTCTCCTTGGTATATATAGGAGACTAGGAGGTATAATTACAACTAATGGCCTAAGGCCGACATAAATAAAATAACATTACTAATATAATATGCCCGAATTAAGGGGTAACGAGCCAATATTAGGGCTTAACACTTTCAGTCATGAGGTCGATCAAAACTTCTTCAATAGCTTTCTCTACAGCGCTCAATTTGTCCGACATACACACTTGGGGTTAACAATCTTGGTTTCAGGGAATAAATTTAGACACTACAATAGGATGTAAGACAAGAGTGCGATGATCACTGCATAAAATTGAGTTTGTCTACGGGCTCAAAATCTCAATTGGAAAAAGTGTTCACGGTGTGTGGCGCGATAGGATAAATCGGTAACTCAACAACGGGTCGCTTGCAACGGGTATGAAGCCTTTGTTAACTCTTTTTTGTCTGTTATGGAATGGTCCAACGATCTGATGGCGAACCATAATTTCATTTCTTCTTGTTTGGAGTGTCGATCGAACGGTTATAATGTCCCCAATGACTATATTGTTTCTCCACGACAAAGTGCCATGTGTCGTTGTTATGATATCCCAACGAAGCTCCAATTTTGCAAATTTATCTTCTGCGAGGTTTCCTCTGGAACCTTTTGCAACTTGTTGATATTAGCTCTCTTCTTAGTTAGCTTTCTATCCTTCTTTCCAGTGAGCTTCATCTCAATATGTCTTTTTCCATTCTGATTCTTATATTATTTTTTCATAGTGACTTCGCTTTGTTGAGATTCTTTCCTAATATTCAAGGGTAACCCTTCTTCTTCATTTGGAATAGGTACTTTAATATTCAGTGGTTCTTATAGTGTTCTTGCAACTTCCACATTCGGGTCTCTATTGTTAAATGGATTTGATATGTTCTTCTATTCTTCAATCAAGTGTGTGATCCTTCTAGTCATGAATTATTTTAACTCTTGCTTCTTTTGTTCTAAAACTTCCTCTTCTTCTTGCCTTCTGGCCTGATCTCTTCCAATCCAAGGTTTTCCTAGTAGCATGGTAAATGGGGCACTATTCTCAATAAATTTAATAATCTCAAAATATTCCTCTGTCGAAGTTCCATTGGAATTCATAGATATTCAGGTGAGCCTTCCACACAGGTTTATCAACTTTCCTTTGAATATACCTATTCCTCCTAGTGAAGGAATCATAACAAGATTCCTTATAGCTTCCCACGTTCTCTCTGTCATGATATTCACCTGTGTTTCCTCATCCAGAACATATTCAATGTCGAAGTCTCCTATGCTTTCTTCAAGGCATTCTTTTTCTATGAAGATCTCTGATAAGTTGACATGTCAGTGAGCATTCGAGGTTTCTTTTATTTGCAGTAATATAGTCTCTGATTCTTTCTGGTATTCTTTCATAATCTTAGTTTATGGATATGCCTTAGGGTTTTATTGTCTCATGTTCATCCCTTCAAGCTTAGAAATCATTCTAGGACAATCCAATACTTCATGGTCCATAGCTTTACAACAAAGAAAACTAGGTCTTCTCCCAGAGCATTCCTTAGCAAGATGCCCCATTCTTCTACAACTGTAACAGAGGGTTAATCCTCTCTTTCATTTAAATGATCCCCATCCTTTCCTGAATTGCGCACTAGGATCAAAGCAGCTAACCTGCAAAAAATTCTTTCTAGGATCCTACATACATTTATTAGTCGAAATATCCTTTCTATGCATAGGTATAACATATTTTTCACTATTATTATCAGATCTACTCATATTAAATCTTCTTTCATCTATTAATACCCTAGTTTTCAAGCTAGGACAAAATCTATCAAACATACCTAGATTCATAATTTTGAAACAAAAACTTCCACTAATATTCCTTCTACATAGCACAAAGCTTTCAGATCTAGAAATTTTTCACTATTCTTACCTTTATCAAAGCACAGATCTTTCAGATCTTACCTCTTTTAATCAAGAATTCTCACTTTTACCTTTCTTAGGGCATAAAGCTTCCGGATCTTACCTCTTTTCTTCAGATCAGACTTCTTTTCCTTAGCACAGAACTTGCCCAACTAGTAGAGTGATGTGCACTAGAGCAATAGATCTACGGACAAAGCTTTCACAATTTCAGATCAGATCTTTGCACAAAGCTTCTTCTTCCTCAGTTCCTAGCAATCACATTTTCAGGTCTTAGCAACAAAACCATTTGTTGGCACAGGGGAAAACCCATGGTTCAACACTACAACAGCGCACCAACAAAACCCTAACTACCATCCCTTTAGGCAACACCTGCGAAGAAAATGAAGTCTCACCCAAGGTAGAGGCAGGGGTGGTTGCAGGACGCAAGTGTCTGCAACCTTAGCTGGGACACAGATCTATGATTATAACACTAAATAGAGCACTTAGCAGTTAACATTCATCAATACTTGACCAATACCTACTTCGCAGATAAAATAGAGCATCACAACATTCACCCAGATCTAATGTATATAAGAACTTTATCATAAACAGGTAGATTAGGTCTAGCAGATCAAGCACTAAGCACATTCATAGAGGTCATATCTAACATTCTTACACATCATTAGCACAAAGTATAAGCGGATTTTTTTATCTCTATCAAAGCACTTAGCTAGAGAATACATAAACACTTCACGACAAAGCACAAAGCAAGACAACACAGTATTTAAGTGGTTCACCCCCACCCTGGGGCTATGTCCACCAACGCTTCTTTTGTATTGTCTTCGGTCAATTGGTTACAAGCACAGAGCCACCAAAATCTTACTCCGGCTAGGATAGGAGATCTGCGCACCTCACTAGATCCTCCCTCCTCGCGTTATAGCACAAAGCCTTCCATCGTTTGTTACAACCACTTTCACTTAGCTTTGCAAGTCTCTCCCAGTTATGCACAAAGCACTTACAAACCACAATTGTACTTAACACTTATTTTATTGACCTTTTATCACATAGATACCTCTACTTCTTATATTGCCTAGACATATATTTATACTTTACAAAATGGGCCTAAACATGGGTAAACCCATGGGCTGACATCCCATTCCCATTACATAATCCCATAACCACAAAAGGACCCAAAAAGGGGTTGAGATCCTGCGATCCCTGTTTTTCCTTGCGCTCCTCCTTCGACAGGCTGTCGAAGTCCCAAAATAGGTCAAAATTGATCAATATCCCTCAAAACATGGTCAAGGGCCAACACCATTCCCGAGTTTGCACAATGCAAAGAGGTGTTTTTGCATGCAGGCTGGGGGCCATTTTTTTCTAACTTGCAGGGCCACGATGATGGCCTCTCCATGCAATTTACCCTTGGTTTCGATGGGAAGACAGAATGTGTAGGGTATCTTTCCTTTGAAGTCTCGTAAGATTCTATTGTTTCAACCATGAAGCTTCCAATAATGGGAGATAGATGGTTCAAAAATCACCAGCTGTCATGCTCAAGTTATAACAGGGTTTTTAAGTCTGAATTCCAGAACATTTCAGGAGAAAAATAATATTCTAGGGAATGGATAAAGGAGGAATTGATCAACCCTCTCATCATCATCATGAGGTTGATTACATGTGAAGGTAGATATTCCACTTTCAAATCTTGTCATTTCATATTGCTAGCTCATTTCCAGTTCAACAAACCTTTGAATTTCCCCTTCTATTTTCTAAAAATCTTGGAGAAGATGTACTCTCAAGTGAGGAAGAACATAACTAACCCCCACAATGGCCTCTTTCACCATGTCTTGATCAAACTCCTTGTTCTAGCCGAATTAGAGAAACAAGGGAAAACTTGGGATGCATTTATCTATCAATTTTCAAACCCTCACTTGACAATTAAGACCAGAAAAAAGCCACTTAGCATAAGAAATATCTCTCCATCCAAGCCCCACTCTCCAAGAACTCCAAACCCCCTTTCACAAACCCTCTCTTTGGCGAAACAATAAAAAAATCTATTTATCAAAAGACCGTCGGGTAAAAAGACCAAGAGTAAAGATCAAAATAATCCTATTGATAACCACCCAATGCCTTCAATCTCTCTTGATCCCACACCTAAAAATCTCCAAGAAGTAATTCAACAAGACTTTCCCATGATTACCACAAATAGGAGGGGAGCCAATCGATTTGGTAAAGGAACCTTTCGAAAGAGTACCCGGAGCACCAGAGCAAAACCTTATACAAAACCCCTGCCTGATTCGGATCCTATCCAAGTGTCCTTCGATCTTGAGAGCCCTCACAAGAGACTTAGAGAATTTTTTGTGGATGTATTAGAGCCACTAAGAAAGAAAAAATCAGAACCTACCTCTCCTTACCAATCCCCCATCACTCCTACTTCACCCATGCCTACTCTAGATCCTAAGAATGATAGATTGTCCACATCCCTCAAAGGATCTAAGACTTCCTCCAAGATCATTGATTCTGCCCTAGCCATTAAGAAGCTACAAAAATAAAATTCTCATCTTCTCCAACAGTTGGAAGAAAGGAAGACAATAGACACACACCTTCATCATGATAATGCAATCCTCCAAGCAAAGGTTAACTCCCTTCAATGGTTGGTTGATGAGATGACCAAATCCAACCGTAGCCTTAGAGGGCAACTGAAGCAACACAAGAGGCATAAGGCAAAGTCTTCATAGCAAGAAGGAGAAGCTTCCAAAGATGATCCTTCTCAGTAAGCCTAGTCATGAGGGGTAATTTATTTTTGTTTGCAGTGGGACCTGCAAAATCATAAGTGTGGGGGTAATGTTGGGCCCGAGATATGATCAATTTTATGACAGTTATTAGAAACTTTTGTCGAATATACAAATGTGTTTTTCATGTTTTGGAGAAGCTTTTTGAAGAATTTTTTGCCAAAACGGTATAACCCACACCAGGTATAATTCATGTTTTATATTGATCTTGATTATAATTCATTACGTTTATATATTTCCAAGGATCTAGTTCACATTTTCTGGTGTTACAGGGCAAAATCGCATCACGTTTCTGCTTCTGGCACTCAGTCTGGCACTCCATCTAGTACTTGATCCGGTACCCGGTCCAACACTCCATCAGGCACCTCGTCCTGGACAAAAACGGTGGGTGATTTGACGGTTATAGTATTGGTGGCTAGTGGTGGGAAAATAAGGAACATGGGTTTTTCTCATGCTTGCCCCCTCCAGCTATCGAACTCTTGACAACTCAGTTTAGCTTGTTGAGCAAGGAGATTACTGGCTCGCTCTATTTCGGCAGTTAGGACACCATTATTGTAATTTGTCGTTTTTAGAAGTGGTTTGACCCTCCAGTGGTTGACCACTTGGTCTGTAAATCTTATAAATACCACCATGGTGGTCATACAGAAGTTAAGCAGTAGAAGAAGTAGAGGATTAGAGACAAAAATGATTTTCCTCTGCTTTTTCATTTTCAATTGCCAGAATTATATGAAGCTGCGTTTTTAAGTTTTAATGGAGAAATCAATTTGTTGAGTTCGTGGTGTGCCTTTGAGAAGTGACCACGACTTGTTGGGGGGCCCACCAGTAGTCTGGTAACTATTCTTTAAGTTATTCATGCATTTCATAGCTTAGATGTCTCATTTTATTTCCTATACATGAACTGTTCTTTTATTCCTTTGCTTTCTAATTTGTTGTTGTAGTTTAATTATTTTAACTCTATTTTGCAGGTTAGTGTAAAGGCTTGTGTTAATATCCATTGATTTTCTAGCTAGGGACGGATTTGCAAATTCATACACTAACCCTGTGTGCAATTAGATATTAGATTGTGTTTTTTTCTATTCTTTTAAAATCAAATTTAAAATAGAAGTCAAAACAGAGTAGAACAAAGTTTTATTTCATGTTTTCTTTAACGAGGATTTGGTGGATGGATAGGGCTAGTTTCAATTTTTAATTGTAGATTTCTTATTCCATTTTTATGTAGATCTTGCTTAACTAGTTGTTGGTTAATGTTTTTCATTAGTTTACTTTTTATATGTCATGTTTTAATTTATGTGTTTAAGCATCTTCCTTCTTGCACTTTGAATTGTTAAAATAGATATAGCATAGTTTCACTTTATGCACTTTCTTTCCTAGAATTAGATTGCAATTACAATTCTTAGTTAATGATTGAATTTAATTATGAATTTTGCTTACATAGCATAGAAATACAATTATAACCTCGTTATATTGTTGATGGTTAATACATGAGTAATAATTTCATGAATATGCAAGGTAATTGATGATTGTTTTCGTAATGGCTAAATTATCATTAGATTGTTTAATCCATACCTTTCACTTTGCTATTGAGATCAGTATTGAGCTTATACCGCTTGAATTATATTTTTTTTTCAAGTTCCATCTAGATATTATAAGACATCAGAGACATTCACACAACCACCAACACTATATTTGAGTTTTCATAGGTTAAAAGATAGTTTCTTTCTTTCGTAGATCGGAAGATAGTTTTATTGTTGTTGTAGGATAGATATTCTTTTGCTTTGGTAGATTAAAGAGAAGTTTGCTTATCATAGGTTAAAGGTTAGTTGTTAGTTCTTCTTTCTTTCAATTAAATAAATTTCATTTTATGAATTAGAAATAGTCTTGAAGTTTAAATTAAGAATAGAATTCATTTGCCTCTTAGCTTAGTTAGTTGTTCAATGAGTTGCCTTAATTAGTTTACTTGTTGTAGAAGTTATCTTAGGATAGTTAGTTGTTTACTTGCTTTAGTAGGTTACTTGCTTACTTGTCTATTACTTCTTTGATAGTATAATTGTTTATTGACTTTCTTTCATAGGGTAGTTGTTCATTGAATTTAGGTAGGCTAGTTAAAGTAGTTTGTTTTTTCTATTTGCTTATTGTTATGCTTAAATTGTTGTTTTTTCTTATTGTCATGATTGAACTAGTTTGCTTCAAGTAGGATTTTCATTTGTTTTCTTAGAACTATCCATCGATCCTTGGTCAAAAAGAACTTAGCTTACATAGTTTCAAGTTTCTTAGTAGGGTTTGCTCATTAGATAGCTTTGCTTGAATAGATTAGCCCTTAGATAGCCACTTCCTTAGTTAGACTATACTACTACCAACCCTTCTACCTTTGGCATATATTTTTCTACAACTCTAAGTTTACTTACCCCAGGTTGACAATTTAATTGAGGGTTTTTAGTGTGTTTTTAGTGCATATAGAAAACCCATCATCATTTGGTGCGTATGTCCTGATTTTCATGCCCTCAAGAAACTTACCATCAAGGAAAAAAGTCCCATTCCTGTCATAGATGACCTTCTGGATGAACTCAGTGGGGATAAATACTTTACTAAACTTGACCTACGTTCTAGCTACTACTAGATACATATGAAAGAGGAAGACATTCCCAAGACTGCATTTTTCCCTCGTGAGGGTCACTATGAGTTCTTGGTCATGCCCTTTGGTCTCTATAATCCCCCCCCCTCCCCCCGCCAACTTTTCAAATCCTCATGAATCATACATTTCGTCCTTTCCTCCATCACTTTGTGTTAGTTTTATTTGATGATATTATCATCTATATTAAAACTTGGCAATCCCATCTCACCCATGTGGATCAATTTCTCCATCTCCTCTCCAATAACAAAACCTTTCTCAAACAGTATAAATGTTATTTTGGCGCCTCTGAAGTTGAGTACCTAGGTCATATTGTTGGAAATGATGGTGTAAGGGTGGATCTTAAGAAAATTGAAGCTATGCAGAATTAGCCTCACCCTAAAACTCTTAAAAGTTTGTGTGGTTTCTTAGGTTTAACGGGCCATTATCACAAGTTTGTTCATAATTATGGAAAAATTGTGGCTCCCCTCACAAATATTTTAAAAAAAAATGCTTTTAGTTGGGCTCTAGTAGATAATCAATCATTCCAAGCCTTCAAAGAATCTATGTGCACTACTCTTGTTCTGGCACTACCTGACTTCAATAAGACCTTTGTTATGGAATGTGATGCATGAGGGAGAGGCACCAGGTCATTCCTCATGCAATATGGCCAACCTTTTTCATTCACCAACAAATAGTTGTCGGAGTGACATTTGGGCCAAACAATCTATGAAAAGGAAATGTTGGCTACTTTGCATGTGGTGGATCTCTAGTGCCCTTATCTATTGGGGAAACACTTCCAAATTAAAATGGATAATCAAATCCTCAAGTATTTCCTAGAACAATGAATTTCATCCCTGGAGAAAGAAAAATGGGTGACCAAGATATTTGGGTATTATTATGAGATCATTTACAAGAAGGGAAAAGAAAATGTGGTGGTTGATGCCCTTTCCCGGTAGTATGAAGAAGAAGGGTTTGTCTTTTCCCTCTTATTCATTGTCATGGATTAGCTTTGGTCTCTTTTCTAGGAATGGTGGAAAGACCCCAAAATTTCCAGCCTAATCTAAAAATTGCACCAGGATCCTCAAGCTTCTCCATAGTACTCTTGGCTCAATGAAGAGCTTTGTTATAAAGGTCGCTTGTATTTAAGAAAATAGTTGACTATTAAATCCATGGTACTCTCTAAGTTTGATGCTTCACCTATAGCTAGGAATTCATATTTTTCCAAAACTTATGAATGTTTCAAACATTTTTTTTTTCCTGGGACGGTATGAAACATGACATCCACACCTTTGTGGAAGAATGTGACACATGTCAATGCAATAAGGGAGAGACTGTTAAAACTCTTGGAACACTACAATAAATTCCACTTTAACTTACTATTTGGATGGATATTTTTATGGATTTCATTGTGGGATTACCTAAATCAGGAAATAAGTTATTCATCATGGTGGTCGTGGACTGTATTTCCAAAAAATCCCATTTTTGTGCTCTTCATCACCTGTTCACAGCCTCCACAATGGCTCAAATTTTTATGGATGATATCTTTAAAATCCATGGCATGCCTCATTGTTGACAAAGTGTCCTCATACACGTAATTTTATTAATAAGGAAAAAGTAATTACAATCAGAAGTGAGGACTCATAATCTCCTTAACCTCACTTGAAGAAGGAGCTTGTTTATATAGATCAACTCTAAACTAAAATCTAGGAGAAAAACCAATCACATAATCACATGAGTATGATAGGTGTTATTTACATAGAAGCTAGGTGTCCATATCCTAACAAACTAGAATAAACTAATTTCTAAAAATATTTAAACTAGAAAATACTTAGACTATAGAACTTTAGGATTATGAGGCTAACATTCCCCCCTTTAATTTGAAAGTTCATATTTACAAATACCAAGTTCATCTCTGAACTTAGTGAAATTTATTCTACCAAGAGGTTTGGTAAAAATATCTAAAGTTTGATCTTCATRTGGACATAACTGAGGCTTGATGGTGTCTTTGATGATGAGCGATCTGATGAAGTGGTACTTGGTGTCGACATGTTTAGTCTTTGAATGAAATATTGGATTCTTGGCCATATTTATTATTGATTGACTACTAATCAATAAAGTAGTTGGTGATTTCTGAGTTTCACCAAGATCCTGTAAAATTCTACGTAGCCATACAATCTCACATATTGCTTCCCAAGATGATATGTACTCTACCTCTACTGAAGAATTGGCAATTGTTGTCTTCTTTTTTCAATTCCAAGATATTACTGTTGAACCCATATTCATTAAATAACCTGAAGTGGATGTTTTATCATCAATGTAACCTGTAAAATCAACATCTGAATATCCAACAAGTGTAAAAGTTTTGTTTCTTTTTGTAGAGAAGACCAAAATATTTTGTACCTTGAATGTTTCTCAGTACCCTTTTTGTTGATTTCCAATGACTTTCCCTTGGTTCCTACATAAATCTTGAAATTATATTGAATGACTATGAAAAATATGGTCAAGTACCTTGTATTGTTTACCAATTCCCCCCCTTCAAATTTTGAAAGTTTCAATTTCTGCTCCATGGGGGTAAGATAAGGTTTACAATCTTCCATGCCAAATTTATTTAAAAATTCAGTGGCATACTTAGATTGAATAAGTAATATTTGATTAGGATGTTGAGATACTTCAACTCCAAGATAATAATGAAGTGTCCCTAAATCAATCATTTTGAACCTTGCTTTAAGTTCTTCCTTAACATGTTTGATGTGAGCTTCAATATTTCATGTTATGATTAAGTCATCAACATAGAGTACAAGTATCATCGTATCACCATGTGCTTATATTTCATTCAAAAATACAACGTGTCATCTGATTCACTTCGTTAAAAAACCACCTTTCGGGGGTAATTATCCATTTTTGCATACCAAGCTCGAGGAGCTTGTTTCAAGCCATATAAAGCCTTCACAATTTTGCAAAATTTATGTTCTTGTCCTTCAACTTCAAACCCTTTTGGTTGAGTCATCAAAATATACTCCTTTAGATTTCCATTTAGGAAGGCACTTTTGAAATCCATTTGATGCAATTCCCAACTATTATGTGTAGCCAAATTGATAACCATTATGATAGTATTCCATTTAGCTGTGGGTGCAAAAGTTTCTTCATAATCAATTCCTCCCTGTTGAGCAAAACCTTTAGCAACAAGTCTTGCTTTGTACTTGTCAATTTTACCATTGGGCTTGTACTTTACTTGATAAACCCATTTACAACCGATGGGCTTAACATCATGTGGAAAATCAACTAAGTTTCGAGTCCCATTTGTAATTACTGAATCATATTCATTAATTATTGCTTTCTACCATTCTTTATGTCCAACTACTTCAGCAAAAGAAGTAGGTTCAGTGGAAGCATGAGAAAAATTAGCTTCTGATCTTGAATATCCCCTAGTTCTTGTTTTGTTAATTTCATCTGAATGAACATCTTTGAGAATTTTTTTGGCCCACTTTGGCCTCTTATGTTGAGGGGATTGTGGATTTTAATCACCATTATTATTATTAAAAAGAGAATTTTCAAAAAATGAGACTCTTCTTTCATCTGAAGTATCTGAGGTTGGAGAAGATTATTTTGAAGTTTCAGTATCAAAAGAGACTTTTGTAGTTTCATTATCAGATGTATCAGAAGAATTTTTTTATGAATAAATGTCTTCTAAAGAAACAAATTCTTTTTCAAACCAAAATGTTTTCTTTTACTTGTTCAAATTACCTTTACCTTTAGTGTTTTCTACTTCTCTAAATGACTAAGGAAGTGATTAATCTCATCAAAAATTTTACTTTTAGTTTCATAAAAAATTAAATCTCTGTTGATAATGAATTTTCCATTTGAAAGCAACATATACCCTTTCTTTTCATCAGAGTTGTTGATTAAGGTTGGTTGTCATTGATGTCAACCCTTGAAGAAATCACCGTAGCACAAAGGTTTGGGTAATGGAACCAATATTGTTTGATGTAAATATGACTCATTATTATTTTTTCATGGTTGATAAGAAGTAAATATGGATTAACTCCAAAGTGGTTCCCTTATGGTGAAAGCCCTCATGGGAAGATGATTTGCAGAATAAGAGAACACATGCTTAATTGTGGCATAATGAGATGAAGGACAATGAATTTTTCAGGGAAACTATCCTAGATAGATAGTGTTTTTCATGCCATTTCCGGTTGTATGTAGAATGTCACATAACTCCTCACGGTTAGAGAGTTATGACCATGTGAAGTTGGAGAACCCAGGTTTGGGTAGTGGAACCAAGTTTGTTTGATGGATAAAGGCATGATTTTTGATATATTTGAAGGTAATACTATTATATATGGATATTAAATGTCATTCCATTTCTGGTGATATGTGGAATGTCACATAACTCCTCACGGTTTGAGAGTTATGGCCTTACGAAGTTGGAGGACCCTCATATGTCATCTAGAAGCCCCAAAAGGTCAAAGTAGTCAAAGTGGTTTAAGAGATTTTAAAAGGTAAATAATAAAGAGAAGTGATGAGTGTATTATAATTCAATGTGAATAAAAAATAAATTATTTCAATAATAAATTTAATGGAGAAATTAGAAGTGGGTTAACCCTAAAATAAGGGAAGTGGGCCAAGTGACCTAGAAGATGTTTTTAAGGAAGCTACTTGGAGAGTATAAATAAGAGGAAAGGCCCTCTCATTTTAATCACACTTGATAATATTGAATATCTATAGGTGTTTGAGGTAACCAAGGATATATAAGCCAAATTTCTGAGGGAAGGAGAAGAAAAGAAGGCCAAAATGCAAGGAAGGATAAATTCTTTTGATGGCGTTTTCTAAGGTATGTTATTTACAGGTCATCTCACCATTTTCTCTATAATTTTTTTCTATAATGATTCAGAATGTGAAATTTCTATTCAATTTAGAAAACATACCCAAGTATATGTGGTAAAAAATTCAACTTGTGGTTCATTGTATTTTGGGAGTTACACTCTGTGGAAAATAGGGTTTGTGGCTAGTCCTGAAACTAGTCAAAAACAGGTGTTTCGGGTAAAAACGTCATAACTTCTTCATAACAGATCCAAATTTAGTGAGACCAAATGTGTTGGTGAGGGTACAGTCTGTAGTATGTTTTATAATAGTTTCAGATCAATTAAATGAATATTTCATGCAAGGAACTCTCTACAAGGTTGCTCTCTAAAATAAGCCAGAATTCTGCATGGTATGCCATTTTTGCTATAACTCATTTTTTGAGAGGTTCCAAGTAGTGAAACCTGGAGGAAATTCATAAAACACACTAAATAAATTTTTTTATCAGTTTCAGATGTTTATACACTACAGGTTCAAAGTTATGATTACTTCAAGTTAGGGTTGTTGACTAATCCAAAACTACGCATATGAGAGTAAAGAAAAGTTTGATGAAAATGCTAGTCTCTTGTTGTTAAAGTTAAGGAAGGTTTGAAGGAATGTGATCATATACATTGGGTCTATTATAGATCTACAAATCATATTTGGATGATGAAATTTATGAGGGATTTTGGTTGAGGTACATGTTGAGTACATGGTTTAGACAAGTAGTTGATGAGTTGGCACATACATGAGGTATATATTTCATGATGTTGGTACATATTGATGAGTCATAGTTGATGAGTAGTTGACACATGATTGGTACATACTTGGTACATGGTTGGATGCACTTGCTTATGGTACAGGTTGATTACAGGTTGTTTGGTACATGTTGGTGCATGGTTGATGCATTTGTTTATGGTACAAGTTGATTACACGTTGATGTACATGCTGATGCATGGTTGATGCATGGTTAATATTTATTGGTACAGGTTTACAGTGGTATATCTCACAGTAATAGTGTGACAGTGGTTGCATCATTCTACTTATACTTCAGGGTGGCAAGACGGGGCAAGGACAGGTGGTTGTAGCCACCTTCCAGTTGTAGCCAAAGAACATAGGGGGTTGTAGCCTCCTTCTGGTTGTATCCATAGAATTGGGGAGTTGGAGCTTCCCTCAGGTTGTAGCCTGCGAAACTAGGGGGTTGGAGACTCCTTACAGTTGTAGCTGGAAAACAAAGGAAGTTGGTGCTTCCAATGAATGTAATTCTTCAAGACATATAAGAAAAAGCATTATGTGGTTTTCTCCCGATTTGGGTTTCCACTTAAAACACTGGGGTATTGTGTATGTGTGTGATTGTTTATTTCTTACTACTCATTAGTGGATAATAATTCTACATTGATATAAAATTTGAAGAAAAAGGATTATAATTACACTATTACTGATTCACCCCCCCCCTCTCAATAATCCAACAATTGGTATCAGGGCAGGTTCCTTCAGAAATCAGTTTAACCACTGAAAGGTAGATCATGGAGAGTACCAACTCTTATAAAAATGGAATACCACAGTTTGATGGACATAAGTATGTTTTTTGGAGCATAAGGATGAAGAAATATATACAGACACATGGATTTCAAGTTTGGCAATCAATTTTAGATGAATACACAGCACCAGCAGTTCCACGAACAAATGAAAAAGCAGTGAAACTCGGTGAGAATAATTCCAAATCTAAAAATGCATGTTTGAATGGTCTCATTGATATGGTATTCACCAAAGTTGCACATTGTAAATATGCTAAAGATATTTGGGACAAGCTTCAAAATATTTACGAAGGATATTCAAAAGTCAAAGAAGCAAAGCTTCAAACTTACAGAGGTCAGTTTGAACAACTAAAAATGAAGGAAGATGAAGATATCGCAGCCTACTTCTTACGAGTTGATGAAATAGTGAATGCAATCATAGGATTGGGAGAAGAAATCGAAGAATCTGTAATTGTTCAAAAGGTACTAAGATCTCTTCCTATCAGAGTCAACCCTAAGATATCATCACAAGAAGAAAGATCGGATCTAAACTCAATAAGCATGGACGAACTACATGGAATCTTCATAGCATATAAGATGAGAATTGAAAAAGAAAATCCAGATGTAAAAGAAGCAGCCTTCAAATCATCCAAAAGATCAAAGAAAAATAAAAAGGAATAAGAATAATATAGTAGCAACAATGACGTCTCGGAAGATGATGAAGAAGTAGCCAACTTCGTCAAAAGACTGAACAAGGGAACCAATGGTAGGTATAGAGGTAAGATTCTTTTAATTAGTTTTAATTTTGATGGTTTTGGTCATTTTTCTAACAAATGTCCTCGTAAGAAAAATATAAATGATGAAGGTTACTCAAAATGTAGACAAACATATAAAGGTAAAATAACTAGAAAGAATTTTTTCAAGAAAATCTTGTGTACCAAAGAAGACATCTTATCATCAGATGAAGATGAAGTCAATGACAGTGAAACAGGGAGAGTTCTATTCATGGAATTAGAAGACTCTGATAAAGAAGACTCTGAAGAAGAATATGAATAAGCATATGAATAAGAAATTGAAGAGGCGGAAGTTGACTTCTGAGAAGAATTAATGAGTGCCATAGAAGTTATCAGGAGAGAAAAGAAGAAAAACAAGAAACTACAAGCAGAACTAAATAAGAAAAAGGACACTCAAGAACTAGAACAAATGATCATAAAATTGAAGGTTCAAATAGAAGAAGATAAAATAATTGAATAAGCACTCAAATAACAACTAGAAGGAAAGGACGGGATCATTGGAAACCTAGAAGCAGAGATTGTCACACTAACAAATGATATTCAAAAGAAAAATATGCAGAATAGCTCAAAAGTTCTGGATGACATTATCCACTGTAAAAAATCTCATCTTGACAAGTCCGGACTTGGATACAATCAGACAAAAAAGGGATGAATCTCCAAAACAACATAGAAAGAAACAAATCCAAAAATCTATGCAGAAACAATCAAAGGGGGTAAAACGATATACAAGGAAGATTACAAGGACACTCCTCCATCGAGAAGATTTAGATTTCAGAATCAACAACAAATAGACAAGCCTCAAAAAGAAGAAGGATTCATAAGAGCACCTCCTTTCAGAAGATTTTCAACTACCAGGTATCAAACTATATTTTTTGGTTTATGTTATGCATGCAATAATTTTGGACATAAAGCTGTAAATTTAAGAGCTAACAACAGAAACAATAACTACTTTGAGAGCCATGCACAAAGGGGTTTTTCAAGAAGACCTAGTGAAACACAGAGAAGAAGTTACAACAGGTTTGAATCTTTGAGCACTGAAGTGGAATGTTACAAATGTAACAATTTTGGACACATGGCCAAAAATTGCAGAATGACAGTCCCTCCTAAAGAACCTCAACAGAGTCACAAACAAGAACCTGAGAAAATGACATGGATAAGAAAACAAGATCAGTATAGCAATGAAGAATGCACAGTCGCTCTACAATATGAATAGAAGAAATGTGGTTGGTATGTTGACAGTGGATGTTCAAAACACATGACAGGTGATAGATACAAGTTTCTTATACTACGAAAGGAAAGAGATGGATCAGTCTCCTTCGGAAATGATGATTCAGCCAAAATCATTGGAAAAGCCACAGTCTGAATTGGGGACAAGAATGAAAAGGTAGAAAATGTTCTACTAGTAGAAGATATGAAACATAATCTTTTAAATGTGAGTCAAATGTGTAACCAAGGTCATAAAGTTACTTTCGATTCACAAAAGTGTGATATAAGAAAAGAAGGTTCAGGGAAATTGATCGCTACAGGTGCAAGAACTTCAAGCAACATATATGTGTTAAGCGAAATTGGAAATGAAAAGTGTTTTCTAGGAAAGGAAGATGAAAGTTGGCTATGGCACAGAAGAATGGGTCACATGCATTTTTATAACCTTTTCAAAGTCGGCAAAGAGAAGAAGTTAGAGAAATGCCCCAGATCATGAAACCAACCAACACTTTATGCAAGCATTTCCAACAAGGAAAGAAAATAAAGAGCAAGTTCAAAACAAAGGAATATTCAACAACAAAACCACTAGAAATTGTGCATACTGATCTAGTTGTACCAACTACAACAAAAGGCTTAAAAGGTGAGAGATACTTTATGTTATTGGTTGATGATTATACAAGAATGAATACATTTTTCTTTCTCAAGAACAAGTCGGAAGCTTTTGAAAACTTTAAGATTTACAAGGAAATGGTTGAAAATGAGATGGATTCAAGAATCAAATGATTAAGATCAGATAATGGAGGATAATTCACCTCAAAGTAATTTATGGACTATTGCAGCAATCATGGAATAAAAAGGAAATTATCTGTCGCCAGGACACCTCAGCATAAGGGAGTTGTTGAAAGAAAGAATAGGACAGTACAAGAAATGGCTCGAACAATGATAATGGATTCAAAGTTGACAGATATTTTTTGCACATAGGAAGTGCATACAACATTTCACATTCGAAACAAAGTAATGCTCAGAAGCAACAATGATAAAACTCCCTACGAGCTATGGAAAGGAAGACCAGAAAATGTGAAGAACTTCAGAGTTTTTGGAAGAAAATGATACATCAAACGAGAAGATGGTGGAATGGGAAAGTTTGACTCTCGTGTGGACAAAGGAATACTTGTTGGTTACTCAAGTACAAGGAAAGCATACAAGTGTTACAATCTAAGATTAAAAAAATTTGTGGAAAGCATCAATGTAAAAATTGATAAAACAGGTAGACCAAAATCAAAAGAATAAGAAAACAAATAAATGGAACAAATTTTCAAAGAAGAAGATGAAAAAAAAGTAGAAGAGGAAGATAAAGATGAAGAGAATTTGACAGAAGCAGAAGAACAACTTCAGCAGGTATCTCCAAAGACACCTAGCAAATGAGTACAGAAGAATCATCCTTCAGATCAGATTATTGGAAACAAAGATGCAGGAGTTGAGACTAGAAGAAAAATCCGTTCACCAGAACAAACACACCTAGCACTCTTATCTACAATTGAACCAAACTGTTTTGAAGAAGCCAACAAGGATGAATTTTGGAATAAGGCCATGGATGAGGAATTGGATCAAATAGAGAAAAATGACACTTGGGAATTGGTTCGAAGACCAAAGAATAAGAATGTGATCGGCACAAAATGGGTTTTCAGGAATAAATTGAATGAAGATGGACAAGTTACAAGGAACAAAGCTAGATTGGTATGTAAAGGATATAAACAGATTGAAGGAATCAACTTTGAAGAGACATTTTCCCCAATTGCCAGAATCGAAGAAATCTATTTGATTTTAGTTTATGCATGCTCCAAAAATGTTAAAGTATATCATATGGATGTAAAATCATCTTTTCTAAATGGGGAACTTGAAGAAGAAGTCTATGTTGAACAACTAGGAGGATTTCAGTTGTCAGAGAACACACACTATGTGTGTAAATTAAAGAAGGTGTTGTATGGTCTAAAACTAGATCCTAGTGCATGGTACTCCAGACTGGATAAGTATCTGCAGCAGACAGGGTTCAGAAAAGGAAGTGAAGACAACAACCTCTACATCAGTCAAGGTAATATTTTATTAATTGAAGTTTATGTTGATGATATTATTTTTGGTAGTGATGATGACAGGTTAAGACAGAAATTTGCAAAAGACATGCAAAATGAATTTGAAATGTCGTTACTTGGAGAACTATCCTTATTTTTGGGACTTCAGATACGTCAAAGAAATCAAGGAATTTTTATTTCTCAAACCAAGTATATCAGAGAAATGCTAAAGAGGTTTGGAATGGAAGATTGCAAACTAGTTATCACTCCCATGCAAACTAATTGTAAGTTGAGCAAATATGATGATTCAAAGTCTATAGATCAGAGGCAATATAGGTAAATGATTGGAAGCCTACTATATGTGACAACATCCAAACCAGATGTAATGCAGGCAGTTGGACAGGTGGCACGATTTCAAGCAGCACCAAAGGAATCATATGTATTAGTAGTAAAGAGGATCTTCAGATATCTCAAAGGAACAAAAGAGTTTGGATTATGGTATCCAAAAGGAAAATATCTATCACTTATTTATTACACAAATGTAGATTGGGTAGGTTGTATTGATGACCGACGAAGCACCAGTGGAGCAGGGTTCTACTTAGGTGAGTGTTTGGTATCATGGATAAGCAAGAAACAATCATCTGTATCTCTATCTACAATCGAGGCAAAGTATATTGTAGCAACAACATATTGTACACAGGTTCTTTGGATGAAACAAACTTTGAAAGATATACAAGTTGAGTATGATGAGCCCATTCCAATATATTGTGATAATACAAGTGCCATCGGTATCTCAAAAAACCCGGTGATGCACTCCAAGATAAAGCACATTCCAATCAAGTATCACTTTCTATGGGAACATGTTGCAGAAAACAACATTAGATTTGAGTATGGGGGCACAAAAGAACAAGTGGCTAACACATTTACAAAACCACTTCCACTGAAAGCCTTTGAATATCTTCTCAAAAGACTTGGAGTTATTTCTACTCCAAAATGAATGATTTTTTAATGCTTTTTGAATGCTTATTATATATGTCTTATATGTACATGAGGAAGCACCATAAGAGGACCGTTTAGTCAAGGAGAGAAGCCTCGGATGGAAAGATACATTTTCCATTGATGACAAAGGGGGAGAGATTTATTAGATGCAAAGGATAGAGGAAGATTTATCAGATGCAAAGGACAGAGGCATGGTTCCAGGAGGAGCACGAGTGATATGATTTCACTATTGCTTAAGAGTGTTCCCATGAATGTCAAAGGGGGATATTGTTTATTAAGGTTGGTTGTCATTGATGTCAACCCTTGAAGAAAGCCCCATAGCGCAAAGGCTTGGGTAATGGACCCAACATTGTTTGATGTAAATATGAACCATTATTGTTTTGTCATGGTTGATAAGAAGTAAATATGTATGAACTCCAAAGTGGTCCTTGTTAGCGTCATAAGTCACTCCTGGATTGCAGCAGGAGCAGATCCCAACGCCCATCAGTTTATGTCACGATTTGTAAAAGGGGTGATCAACAGAGAATGAACTCAAAACAATATCATTTTAACTCAGAACCCTGGACTAAGCTATGCATCAACAGGTGATGTCTTAATCTAACTTCAGTAGTAAGTTGTAATCGGGGTGAGTAGGAGGAAGACTTGGTGAGAGAGACTACAAGGGTCTGCTATAGGCATCAAGCTTCCAACAACCTGGAGAAGAAATAAAAAGACATTGAGATATGCCTGGATAACACAATTACAACAACACCGAGATCAAACCTTGCATCATGGTGGCTATTGTAACCACTCGATTGGATATTCCAATGAGATACTAAGGGTAAGAGGAAGAAAACGACACAGGAATCTAGGAAAAATTGATCATGATACCACTATAATCAGACCATCATACCGTCATCACGATCCTCGACTGGATAGTCCAATTCTGAGTGTTTTAAAACAGCAATTTACAAAGAGGCAAAAAGAAGCTGACTGTCATTAAACAAGAATGTTTCACCCACAAATACATAACTAGGAAAACCAGTGCTTCCTCAAATATTTACAGTCGGGAGCTTACATTCTTGGAAAAAATGCCTGCATATACTCAAAATTTCATAAACAATAGGAATCTCAGACTGTGCATGCAAACATTGGGTAAACTTCCCATGCAGTCGCTTGTCAAATGCAATCTTTGTCAGACTGGATGAGAGTCTTTCCCCACGGCCCATCCTTTTCTAGATTTCCATTTAAGGGAGGAGAATATGTCTCACCCACCTCTACCAACTTGAATAATTGCTTCATCAAGATCAGGGAGACCTAAGTCAAACATGCATCTGCAAGACGTGGTGATCTATCTTTGGATGTATGTTGCTTCGCTGGATTGCTACGGGGGGGACCCAGATGGCAGACGTGGACGAGGAGGGTGAAGGCGCCAACACTATGAAGGTGAGATGGGGGGGGCACTCATGTGGAAGTGACACAGAGGCAGGGGACAGCAGATGGCAGAAGGTGTGATGAGGAGAGAGAACACATGGCATAAGTGTTTTAGGTGAATCCCCCTGCAGACAAGTGGATTCTCTCTTGGTCTCTAGACTTCTAAGGCCAAGACAAAAAGTGCTTAACATGGACACTGACTTCCTTTTAGATCCAATCAAGCTAATGAATGAAAGAGAAGGAGAAAGATATGTACCTTATTAGCGATGTTTGTCCTTGCAAAGTCCTGGCTGAGCTTCGATACTAAGCTCCCTAAGAGATCCTGTAAGACAAACAAAGATACAATGGACTTCCTACTCTACTGAGATTAGCTCAATCATAGATCCATCTACTGTAGACAAACTCAATCACAGATCCATCTACTAAAGAATCCAACAAGGATTAATTTTGGAATAAGGCCATGGATGAAGAATTGGTTCAAATAGAGAAAAATGACACTTGGGAATTGGCTCAAAGACCAAAGAATAAGAATGTGATCGGCACAAAATGGGTTTTTAGGAATAAATTGAATGAAGATGGACAGGTTACAAGGAACAAAGCTAGATTGGTATGTTAAGGATATGCACAGATTGAAGGAATCAACTTTGAAGAGACATTTGCCCCAGTTGCCAGAATGGAAGAAATCTGTTTGCTTTTAGCTTATGCATGCTCCAAAAATGTTAAAGTATGTCATATGGACGTAAAATCATCTTTTTTGAATGGGGAACTTGAAGAAGAAGTCTACATTGAACAAATAGGAGGATTTCAGTTGTCAGAGAACACACACTATGTGTGTAAATTAAAGAAGGCCTTGTATGGTCTAAAACTGGCTCCTAGAGCATGGTACTCCAGACTGGATAAGTATCTGCAGTAGACAGGGTTCAGAAAAGGAAGTGAAGACAACAACCTCTACATCAAGGTAAGTCAAGGTAATATTTTATTAATTGAAGTTTATGTTGATGATATTATTTTTGGTAGTGATGATGACAGGTTAAGCCAGAAATTTGCAAAAGACATGAAAAATGAATTTGAAATGACGTTACTTGGATAACTATCCTTATTTTTTGGACTTCAGATACATCAAAGCAACCAAGGAATTTTTATTTCTCAAACCAAGTATATCAGAGAAATGCTAAAGAGGTTTGGAATGGAAGATTGCAAACTAGTTATCACTCCCATGCAAACTAGTTGTAAGTTGAGCAAAGATGATGATTCGAAGTCTACAGATCATAGGAAATACAGGTAAATGATTGGAATCCTACTATATGTGACAACATCCAAACCAGATGTAATGATATAAAAATGAAGAAGAATTGTATTCTTGAAAATATTTGCAAGTTAAATTTATGTGTTAAAAGAAAATGGATCAACTTTGCAACACAACTTTAATAGGATTTACTCATTCAAGATGCATATAAATAGCAGCATAATCAATGAACAGAAAACACATAACACAGCAAATGATAAAGGAGTTCACCCCTCTCTTGGGCTACATCTCCTGGTCCAGCTTCCAATGGATCATTTGTATTATTTGCTCAAAGTGCTCAAAAATGTGCTTTACAATGCTCAAAATGCCAAATAGACTACTCCAATGGCTTCAGAACGTCCAAAAACCCCTAGCTAGGCTTTTTCGGTACCTCGTTTGGCCAAAAAATGAAGTAGATAGGCTTCCTGGAAGTCTCGCCTTCTAGCTTGCTATCTCTGCATCTACAAAACGCACCTCCCTCCTGCTCAACCTAGCCCACACACAATTTAAAGCATAAAAAATTGGCACCGGGCGCAACCGCACAACCAGTCCAAACTGTCGAACCATTACATGCTGGCCCTAACTACCAAGGCCCGTGGGCACATGGCAGTCACATAACCGTGCGCCAACACAATAGGGCTTAAGTTTAAACAATTGTTTGATAACCGTAATGTTAACCCGTGTGTATATATATAGTGGTCACATGGTATAAAAAACCATGCATATATTAAATGGTTATAACATGGTTACGGTGGTAACCACCGTAGCTCTGGTCGCATACAATAAAACACATGACCATGGGTCGGGGCTTATCCCCGACCCAGTCCACGCCCCCACATACATTTAAACAAATTTAAATATAATGAAATGTATATACATAACAAGGAACATGTGTGGGTGCACTGGTTGGATGGCCTTTCCCAAAGCTTTACCCTGCCCGGAGGTCACGGGGTCGACTCTTGCTGAGTGCAAAGGTTTTAACCAACCAACAGGTGACACATGGCAGCCTTTGATTGGGCCACATGTCGCCATCCCATTCGCTGCCAACAAACACGCCACATGCCAACTGTCCAATAACTGTCTGCCACATCATCATATGGCCTATCACATCAATCATACAGCCTACCACATCATCCGTACATCCTGCCACATCATTGTACGTACGAACTGTACGGACTGTACAGTCAGCATCCCTTTTTTTCCTTTTTGCCATTTTGAACAGAACGTGATATCTCTCGCTCCTGACATCCGTTTGAACCCAAACAAGTTGCGTTGGTTTCGCAATGATGAGGCCTACACTCTCGTTCGATTTGAAGTGATTCTGAGCACTTTGAATTTTTGAGCAAAATTTGATCCCCTGATCATGTAATGCAGGAAGTTGGATAGGTGGCATGGTTTCAAGAAGCACTAAAGGATTCATATGTATTAGTAGTAAAGAGGATCTTCAAATATCTCAAAGGAACAAAAGAGTTTGGATTATGGTATCCAAAAGGAAAAGATCTATCACTTATTTCCTACACAAATGCAGATTGGGAAGGTTGTATTGATGACCGACAAAGCACCAGTGGAGCAGGGTTCTACTTAGGTGAGTGTTTGGTATCATGGATAAGAAAGAAACAATCATCTGTATCTATATCTACAGCCGAGGTAGAGTACATTGTAGCAGCAACATAGTGTACATAGGTTCTTTGGATGAAACAAACTTTGACAAATATGCAGGTTGAGTATGATGAGCCCATTCCAATATATTGTGATAATACAAGTGCCATTAGTATCTCAAAAAACCTAGTGATGCACTCCAAGACGAAGCACATTCCAATCAAGTATAACTTTCTACGGGAACATGTTCCAGAAAAGAACATCAGAATTGAGTATGTGGGCACAAAAGAACAAGTAAAGATACTTACAATCCTTTGAATGAAGGTGTAGCAGCCTCTTCCGATTCTCCTTGTCCAACCCATTTTCTCAAATAATCTCCACTTATTGCTTTGATGGCATCTCCCTCATGAGATCATACGTTTTATGTAATTCCCAATCTCCCTTCTCCCTTTCACCATGAGAAGGCCTCCTTATATAACCTTGGAGAGGTCCAACCACTTAAGAGATCTTTGGGATAAGTTGAGGATTCTTCTCCTTCAATTGAGGATCTCCCCTAATATCATGCCTTGACCATCTATTCGAATCCAACTACTTTCAATAATTGAGGGATTATTCCCTTATTTGCCTCAACAAACCAAGAATTTGCTAAAAAGAGGGTAGCGCTCCCCAATAAGGGTGCACAGAGCACTCAAGAACTCTCCCCCAAAGAGGCTCAAGGAGCACTAGCACTCCCTGACAGTGGTTAGGAGAGAGATCCTCTCCAAAATCCATTTTTTTGTGGTTTTCTCAATGTCAAAAGGCTTGTACTTCCTTTCAAGTGATTTCTCTTCTTCCAAACTAACCTTTGAGGTGTATTAAGTGTCTTCATGATGTCATTAGAGGCATGACATAGGCAGTATGATGTTTTTGACATTTACAACACTTATAGTCTAGATGCGACACTTCCGTACAAGATGTGGCACTTACAACACTCATAATGATGACACTTGCGACACTATCAAACTGAGTAATTTTGAGGTGTAACAAGAAGGTGAGAGGACAATGAGATGAAGGGGGGCCATGTGGATGGATGTGGCAAATATCATGGGCTCTGAGGTGTGAGAGACAGGAGGTGGAGAGACAGGGGGTTGTGACACCAGACGAGAAATGCTATGGGGTATGGGTAGGACACAGGGTGATGTGTGATAGGAAGATGATGTGATGACCAAAAAAGTGACTGGTCAGGGAGAGGGGACACAATGCAGAAGGAAGTGGTGTGGAACAAGGAGGTACAGGTGTCAGAAGATAAGAGGTAGGAAGAAGAAAGGGACATGACACCTAGGAGAGTGGGGGAACAGGTGTGAGGTGGTGAAAGGTAGGACGGAAGAGGGAGACAAGTGTCGATGGGAGAGGGAGGTGGTAAGGGAGAGAGGAAAGTGGTTTTAGGTGGGAGAGGGGCCGACAGCATGAGAAGTCACCACGTCAGTAGGGGGGGCGCTTAGGAAAACAGCCTCATTTTGGACCCCCCCGCCCTCATTAAAGGTAGAATGACAAGGGGGGTCCGGAATCCAATCTGGGTCACAGATCTGGGTGGGAAAATCCTAGCCACCCAGATCCACTCACTCCTTAGCATTCATTATTCCCCCCCCCCCCTCGTTAAAGGTATAATGACAGGGGGGTCCATAATTAAATCCAAACCGTAGATCTAGGTGCACAGATTCTGGCCACCCAAATATGCTTGCTACTTAACTAAATGCCCATTTTGCGCCCCAAACTTAGGGTAAGTGGGTTTTTGAACCCCATTTCTTCACACTTTACACCAAGGGACCGAAACTGGAGAGAAACACCCCCCTTTCAAGAATTGGTGATAATATTAGGCTCCATGGGGGATAGAGTCATCCCTGTGATGCTCTAAGAACTCCTTACGCATTTCCAGTTGCCTTATGTTGGGCTATGGAATCAAGCTCAAAATATTTTTGAAGACTATAAATACAAAAGGAAAATAAAACAAACAAACCTACTCAAAGGGAGCTTATTTATGTGTAGAGCCTAAGCTACTAAAACTATATACATGGGCTAGGTGAAAGAAAATTTCCACCATAGCCACCCAGACTGCTTGGTGATTCGATCCCTTTATTTGTTTTATATGCTCTACATAATGTTAGGGAGGTATGAAAACAAAATGAAGAGAAGGCTGAGAATGATGTCCACAGCCCCAAATGCTGAGAAGGGGAATAAATTTGCAGGCTCCAAAGCCTTTGGAATGCACAGCTCCATATATGACCCCACAGGGTCACAATATCTAATGCCAGTGGAGCTCAGGTCATTAGAAAACATCTTCTATCCTTCATGATTTTTCACCTGTAGCATGATGTCTTCAGAGTGCACAAGTGGACAGACGATAGATGCAGGCTAGTTGATTTTAGGTGACGCCTGCTCAAAAACAGGCTCTGGATAGGAGATGATTTGCCCACTTAACCCCTCCTCTTTATACTACTTTGTGCTTCCTGCAAGCCCAGTAGAGCTGGTTTCCACCCATGGCTTTTCCTTAATTAATAAAGGAACATGCTCTATAGTGTGGTCTTGGAAATATTTCATAACACAATACTCAGCTGTGAGTATTGGTGAACCAATGCTATAAGAGCATTTCAGAAAATATGAAATGTAGGACTCTCTACATATGGCCACAGGATCGTGGGAAATATGACAGAATCCTAGCTACTTCAGAAAACCAAAATGTTACTCTACAAAAAACTCTCTGCTCACAAAATAATGTCCTTATCCTTCATCTGGAAAAAAACTCTCGACCATCTGCAGCTGGAGCTTTTACTCCAGAAAGATTATCATCAAATAAAGGAGTATCAGGATCTAGGTCATAATGCCTATGATCAGTCAAGAGGATGCAACTATCAGTACAATCATCTACTGCCATATGCTCAAAATGTTCAGAAAAGTGATCATTAGAAAGATATGAATCCCTCCCCCTAGAAAAATATGAAAAATATGAAGAAACTGATTCCATTTGTGAAATCATACCTACTCCCTGGTTCTTGTTCTAGATATGATCCATAATTGAAATATCCTTGCTCAAAATATGGAACAGACTGACAGTCTTCTTCCTCCTGTATATGCAAATCTGCCTGCTTATGATTCCACCTGCTAGCCCTGATGTTCTCTTCAACCTCTAAAGCATCCTCAAATAGATGTATCAATGCTGAGGATTTCCTCTCTCTAAGGAGGAAGACTAGCTCTAGATGTTGAGCCATGATATAGTACACCATAGCACAAGTCTCTGTGGGTCTGATCTCCACAGACATGTTATGATAAACACTGAAAAATCTCTTGTTAAAAACAATCAAGGCTTCATCTTCCCCCCTCCTCAAGGCATTAAACTTAGACCAGTATTGATCAAGGGACTTGTTCTCACCCCAACACTTTAAAAATGCATGGTATAGTTCGGCCCAATAACCAATAGAACCGGCCTCCAGACATCTAAACCACACAACAACATCTCTAGACAGGGAATGTGAGAACAACCTCATGAAAACATGCTCATGAACGATCTCAAACTGATCAATAAAGTTCTCAAAGGCCTCAGTATGCCTCTCAACTGTAACATGATCCTCCCCAGAAAACCAAGCAAGATATTCAAAGGAATCATGAGGATAAGGGTTAAGATGACATGGCAACCTCAGAGGTTCAAACAACTTATTTCTGATTTTGATCTGAAAAGCAGTGGGTTGTGTTGACGGGCAAAATTGAACGCTCGTCAACTGGAGAAGTGGATTCGGTCTGGGGTTGTCTAAATAACCCAAGCCATTTGGGATGATCCACCCCGGCGGGTTTAGCGGCTCCATTGGTCAATCTAAGTCCTAGGAAAATGAAATAAAACTAACTAAAGGAACTAATCTAAATGAAAACAACAATTAAAGCAAACTAATAAACAAATCTGAAATATATATATACAGTCTATTGTCTAATATTATACAACAATAATTCTATGAAATTAAATGTTCAATTATCAACAGAATTAGATCTTAATCATGAATGTACAATATTTACAGATTACAGATTTTAAATGAAAACCTGCAAAAATCATTTGTAAACAGTCCTATGACAGCAAAACTATTGTTTTTTTATTTTTATAATTTTATGAGAAAGAAACGAAATGAAAACTATTTGAGTTGAGCAATTAAAATAATCATCCTAACTATAAATCTAAACTATATATATCTATCTAAACTACTCAAATAACACTAATAAACTAACCTGTAACAACGCTTTCCAATTTGTCCCGTGCAAAGTATCTGACTCAGTTGTTCGATGAGAGGAAACCCGCACCAAATTTTCCACAGGCTTCTTGTAAACAGGAAGCAATGGTGCTCTTTGAATATGGATAATAGGACAAACAAGACATAAAATGACAGCAATCTTAAAATTTACAAATCATCACATTTAGATAAATCTATGTGCAAAGATTTGTACAAAATGATTCATTTAACGACGAAGATAAACCCTTTATTCATTAAATTGAAGCAAGGTAATTGTTGTACTTAAAATAAGAGAAATCAAATATGGACAACACATAAGCCAAGTCACATCAACCTACAAAAAATTATGATAGCTAAAGTAGTCGATAATTAGATTGCAAACTGATATGAACAAAACTCGAAATAAAAGTTTGATATATTGAAAGCTAAAGCTATTACAAAACATCCACTTTCATTCCAGTTTGTATCCTCATAAGTCCATAGTCTTTTTCTCCCCACAGTGATGATTGGTTCATTACAAAAAATAACAAGTATTTAAAGGCCACAGGGTAAAACATACCTGTGGGAATTATCAAAAACAGTTTACAAAAATTCTGGGGACAATCTCCCAAGTCTCTATTTCTAACTTAAGCTAACAACCTAAAAAAAAACTATATCACAAAAGTATCTCCTAAACTGCCACAACATGTCCAATTTTCCATTGAAATTCGTAGGTACCTGTAGGTGAAAAAGAATAAAGAAGTTTAGATAATGTTTTATTGGTAAAATTAACAAAAATCTAAATTTTAAGACTAGCTACAGAATCTCACGATTCTGTAGCTGGTCTTATTTGCAAACAGAATCGTTTTAAATTGATCAAACGATAACATAAATATATTCGACCTATTAAACCAAATCTTTAATTACTAATTCCAAAAAAAGAGAATCATTCATGCCACAACAAACCAAAACTTGTACGCAAATTGAAACAAACGAACTTGTGGTCAATTAATCGAATGGTAACAGGGGATATATGCAATCTGCCAAACACTTTTTATTACCAATTCGGAGCAGGCAAAATAATTCAAAACCGATGAAATGATTTTTGAATCAATCTCAATCGAAAAAGACTATAACTGATCAAGAAAATCTTTCATATTTATTCAATACAAATGCAATAGTTTATGTCCACTCAGAACTTAACAAAATCGTTGTTGAATCTAAACATAACTAACATAATCGTTCTTTAATTCAAAACTAATAGAACTATATCAAAACAATCTTCAACGCATATACAAACGACCATGCTAATTGAGGGCATACAACATCGTTTCAGAATCAAACCATAAGAAATAAATCGAACTAACTCAGGGACGACACAATCGTTATACTAATGCGAAATCGTATCAATCAAAACATAACTGTGTATGATTTTAGAAAACAAATATTTTGTACAGATCGAATGCAATCATAATCCAAAGCGAAAATATTCATTCAAAACAAAACAGAATCATTTCTGGTAATTCGAAGTCAACAGAATTGTTTTGAATCTATTAAAAACAAACAGAACTAATCGAAAGCAAACCCAATCAGTTATATTAATTCAAACCAACTCATAAATCAAAATCGATGTTGAAATACATACCTGGGCAGTAAGAAAATGATTCGATCAGGATAACTTTAAATTGACAAAGGCTGTTGCTGTCTCAACATTTCTGAAGACAATTGAACCACTGGTCTTTTGCTTCTTCTCATTGGCTTGTAGCCTGTCGTTCTCCTTTGACAGCACTGTCACCCATTCCTCTAATGATTTGATCTTAGATTGCAACAGGGGGATGTCCATGTAGTAACGTTCAAGCCAGGAATTGCATTGAATACATGGTGATTGATCAGGCCTTGACATCACAGGTGAGGGTTCGTTCAAGTTACCAGGGGTTTCACTGTGAAGCTTAATTCCCGGGAAGTTAGGGTCGTTCTTGAGGCACGGAGGTAAGTTGGAAACATAGTCATAGGGTTCCATAGAGCAGAGGCCATGAGAATAGGGGTATTTCTTAGATAGGAAACGTTCGATCTCCGAGTCTGAATCCTCGCTCAAGACAATAGGCTTTTGGTCAGTGCTCTGTTTAGGATTGTTCCGAGCACATCTCGATATCCATCGTGCATTTTTCTTTCCCTTACTGTTGACACCAGTATCACCTTTGCCTTTCTTCCTTACAGGCCTCTTGGCAGCCTTACTATTGTCTTTAGCACACGGGTCGGCCATGGTATCGGGTAGATCAATGTTGGGGCAATTCAAGGTTTTGACAGGGGGTAGAAGGGTAGGAGATGGCATTGTAGGCACAACCAGAGTTTCAGTAACCACAATCTTGTCCACTTGGACATACTCGATAGTGGCAAAGCCATTCCTAGATAGGAAGGCTTGCCAACAGTCACCACTAAGGCTCAGATGATGAACGATAATGACTTTGATCAAGCAGTGATGGAAAAGGCTGCTATCAGCCTTCTCACACTTAAATCGTTTGGACATCTTGTACAGACTACGTAAAAGATAATGTGGCATATTAAGAGGGTAGTCTATAAAATTCATCAATAACCGAAGATGATACAGAAATACCAAGCCATAACGACCTTCGCAGGTCAAAAACTTCTTAACAATTGCCAAAATATCGTGCCACCTGGGTTTGAGGGAAGTGACAGGCATACCTCTATCGCAACTAACAATCTTTCTTGATGTGAATAGGAGCGGCCACGGAACCTCGTCCACTTTAGAATTTTTAAACCACCTTTTCCCTGTAGCTGGTAGTCTTGTATCTGAGCTTAGGAATTCCTCATTTAGCTCGAGTTGTATGTCTCTGACTTTAGCCCTGCATCCGTCGAAGGTGAGGGTGAACTATTGGGCAACTGATAGGTTGAAACCCTCAAATATTTTGATAAAAACCAACCATCCACTATTTTCCAAATCCTCATGAGCATTGTCGAATAGCAGCAGAGTTTGGATACCATTTGGTTCTATGCACACCATAGGTGCCATAGAATAGAATACACAGTGAGCAGGGTAAACGGTCAAGGTTTTGGACAGGGTATACGCAGGACCGATAGCTCATAGGCTTCTCCAAAAACCAACAAAGGTAACCCGGGATAGAAGGCAAGCATTAATGCCTAAGTGTGCGAGGGTGGTGGAACGAAATCAACCCATGCAAAACAGTCATATCCAAATGTACAACCGACGGCACATATGGTGATTCAAATCACTATTGCAATGTGTTAAAAGTAATGCCAACCAAACAATTAACGAAAACTATGGTAAGTTGACCCAAATATTTGCACAAGCAATAGTGTTTGCATGGTTTTAAAATCAAAACAATGTTTCGAAATTGTTACACATCGAAATTGCTCACTTTGATAGTGTCGCAAGTGTCGTCATTACAAAGGTCGCAAGTGTCACATTTTTCTCACAAGGTCGCAAGTGTCGCATGTTGCTCATAAGTGTCACAAGTGTCAAAGAAAGCATGTTTCCATGATGCCTATGTCATGCCTATAATGACATGAGAAGGACACTTGAAACACCTCAAACATTTGATTTGGAAGAGGAGAAATGAGTCAGCAGGCTTGCAAACCTTTTGCCATATGAAAGCACCCAAAAAACTGAGTTTTTGGAGGGGAGCGCTCCCCTATAGCTCTTCTGGGAGTGTCGTCACTCCCCCTTACACTGTTTGGGAGAATTATAAATCTCCTCTAGCCCTTTTGAGGGAGAGCTATGGATTTTGAAAGCGCTGCCCCCCCCCCCTAAACCCTACTAGGGAGCGCTACAACGCTTTGATTTCCCTTTTGAGGGAGCGCTACCTATTCTGGGCAGTTGTTAAGTTGTTGAGATGAATGGGGAAAGGATCCTTTCATTCTTATAAGGCAGTTGAGCTCGAATCCCTAGTCCAGCCATGATCTTAGGGCAGATCCTCAACTGAAGGATGAAAATCCTCACCTTCCCCAAGGATATCTCAAGTGGTTAAAGCCTCTCCAAGGCTATATAAGCAAGATTTCTAATGGTGAAAGAGGACTGGAAAAGGAGAATCACACCAAAATTATGATCTCATAAGTGGTGCTGGAACGTGGAAGAATTGCTAGCATGAAACCTATGATCTCATAGGAAACACACAGTCAACCAAAGGAGAGTGATCAGTGAAGTTGTTGTCATCCAGGTTGTGGATATTTCGACCAAGGGTTAGATGAAGGGGACTTGACGAAGCTGTCGCATTCGCATCTACGATTGTAAGTACTTCTATCATTATTCTCATTAATATGACACGCTTGGCCTGTTTCTTTCTAGTTCGTGTCTGATGTTACATGAACTTATCATTGATAGATAGATCTGTTTTCAAGCTAATATCAATAGAGTAGGAAGTGGTCGTATTTTGTTTGTCTACAGGACTCAGCGAGGAGCAAAGGATCGGAGCTCAACTCGGAGTGTGCAGGGACAAACATCGATAAAGAGGTACTTCTATTCTCCTTCCTTCTCATGTGTTAGTTTGTATAGATTTGAAAGGAAGTCAGTGTCCACATTAAGCATTTTCTATCTTAGAGTTAGGGTCAAGCTCTTTGAGGCAATCTACCTATCCGCAGGGAGATTTTCCTACAACAGAAACTGGTGACTCCACTGGGGAGATAGCCTCAAATCAAAACTTCTTGTTTTGATTTCTCCTCGTTGACCTTCTTCTACCCCTTGATTGTTTCAGACCCGGTTCACTCCTCTTTTGATTGGTTTCATGAGCTGATTGGCTCCCTACCCCATCATACTGTTCTATGGATAAATCCGTAAGTGCGGACACAAACCGATCTCCCCAGATCCACCTGGATCTGGAACAAACAGTGACAGAATACTACTCTTTCCCTAGTTCTAAAGTATTGAATGGACAAGAGAAGAAGGATGATGTACTTACTTTAT
>ML779865.1:2474944-2497022 GCA_009831015.1 Picea engelmannii | reverse complement strand
AGCCTGCGTACTGTCTCCAAAAGAGTGATTTTGAGAAACTGACAAGTGTAACTTTCTTCATGAAAATGATCTTAAAGAAGAGCTAGATCTTCTATCACCATGTCATTATCATGTCATCATCTTGATAACCAAAAATGAGGATAACACATACTCAGCCTAATTGTTGATATTGAATTAAAATTTTTGGATTTCTTGACACTTTTGGGAGTTTTTGAACCTGGTGCCCCTATCCATGTGTTAACAGAGTGCCAGAGCTCCCTAATAGCCTTACATAGATCACTATAACGCTCCTTGTCCTTGACAACAGAGCGCCAGCCCTCCTTTGGCCAATAAACCTTCCAGAATTGTTTTTTCAGGGTTTTTCCTCTGTGTCTCTCTTGCTGGGTCACCTTGTGAGTCAATCCTTCTTCTTTCCAGCTTTGACATCTGTCTTTTTCTTGAAGAACAAATATCTTTCTGTTTGGATTTTGTAGCCTTCTTCACTATTGTTGTTGAGTTCTTCTGCCATTTGGGGTTTGAAACCCATGCATTGTCTTTCTCTCCTTGTCGACTGAACGAAAAACGCTGGTGAAGGTCATCAAAGGTCTACATATATTTTCATTTGGTTTTAGTTAAGATCATTGTTCTTTGACTTTTTCTTTTGGGTGTGAAGTTTGATTTCTCTTTGATTATTTTTTTTCTTTCGCTTCTTGTTTTGATCACAATGAGAGGGTGTATTGTTTGTATCATTATTGCTTGTGTTGCTCTGATTTTCATTCATCCAAGAAGATAATTAGAAAAGATGAGAATTTTGTTGAATTAATCATTATTCATATGCAAAAAATAAAAAACATCTTCATGATTGATTGTGCATGTTAGAAGGCATATCAAAAGTTTTAGTATCACATCAAGATTTGATTGAAGAAAATTTGTTTGAGGACACTCCTTATTAGTTCTTGTTAGTGAAAAGAACTCTCTCTCTCTCCCTTAGATAGATGTTCATCGAAAATAAATGACTTCTTATCATATTTGATGCATTTTTGGGACTGAGTCATAATTCCATTCGTTTCACTTCCATGCACCCCTTTTTGCATAAAGAACAGCTATAAAAATCAACGCTAAATAAAAAATTATTTAGAACTTTTTGTTTTCTAGGATCCTCCACCAACAGTAGACTAGGCTTAGTACTTTGGATTAGGTTGTGAGCATAACTCTCCAAAGTTTCCAAAACAAGCAGTAGCATCCTGAGTTAGGGAGAGTCAAATCCAATCATCGTATAAGTCTGCCTGGGATCCCCCTCTCACACAAGGGTTACGCATGAGGTCGCATTTGGGTGAGTTACGAAGATCATCCCTCCGTGGTTCAACTGATTGTGGTAGTCAGATCGTATTATGGGGATCACTTTGAGGTAAATCCACAATTACTGCATGGAAGCCTTTTAGTTGATTTCGGGCTCGATACCCTGCCCGTACGTTCGGATCAGACTGTCAATTGTTCCCGCCCAGGGGCTGACTACGAATTGGTAACCTTAGTGGCCATAATATTTAGGGTCTTACACGAGGTGACAGTGAGGGGATGTCTCACTATACCTGGAGCAGACATTGATCAAACTCACTTGGGCTCCTTGGAGAGTAAATCCACAATTACTGCATGGAAGCTTGCACCAAGGCGTAAGTCCATTAAGCAGGTCACCATTGTAACTGTTCCACCCTATCCCCTCCCCTTCTAGACTTGATCACGTGACGTTGGATTTCGTCACCAACTAGTACGGTCATCGAGAGAAGATCTTGTTTACTTGGTTGCGATTCTTAGATTCTATTAGCGTATGTTGTTCCTTTTCGGTAGTTGGCCATAGATCTCTTTCACCGACTCGTTTTTGCCAACATCGACCCTCCACGTCATTTGCGAAGGCTATAGGGACTTCCTCTATAAAATATGGAAGGAAACACCCCTTTACCACCTCATTCTACGAAGGAATCTCCTCAACAGAGCGAGGTTCAAGACACTATAAATTCCCAAGAAGAAGTTCCCACTCCTTTAGAGAATTTTCGAATTGTTTCAGAGTCTCCGGAAGCTTTCTACATTCCGGAGGGATATGAATGACATGCCCCCCAAAGTATGTAGCATGTGTTGTTTGTTTTACTTAGTGAACCTTAGGTCGAGTCAGTGATAATGGCATCGAATCCTGGGAGTACCAATGGAGGAACCCCTTCTTCTGGGGAACCTTATACCTTTCCTTCATTTGGAAACTTTGGTCCTACATATGTTGCCACACTGAGTCTTCCAGGACTCACTATCGGATTACCAGTTTGGTTGTTCCCCACTCCGGTGATCCCGAACCCTCCCAATGTTTCAGTTGCACCTAATACTTTGGATGTCAATACACCACCCACACATCAACCTCATGTCGACTTTTCGCCTTCTTCGTCCATTAAGTCTCCTTCCATTTCTCCTTCTTCTCCTAGTGAAAGCTCTAAAGCAAGTAGCCAGGTTGATCAGAAGAAGAAGAAACATAAAGAGAAGAAGAAGAAGAGCCTGAAAAGGACAAAGACCCCAACAACATCAGATGTTGGCTCTAAGAAACTAGTTACTGCTAATAGTACTGGGAGTGTTGATGAGGTCAACAAGATTAAAAGGAAGAATCCAAAACCCAAATTCCTTTGTAGCCTTTGTAAGGGTGACCACTTTCTGAGGGATTTCCTTGGTCTTACCCAGGTCTTAGAAATGTGGTCCTCCACGTCATCGACCTCTGTCGGTCATGTCGATGATACCCCGTCAACTGGTGATGTTCAGGTTGGTAATAAGAAGAAAACTGTCAAGGTCCCTTGCATGTTATGTAAAGGTAACCATTACTCTCACCTTTGTCCTCGCATGGACGAGGCTTCTTCTCTTTTGGAAAAACTTCAAGTTCCAAAAGGTTATCGTAATCTTTCCTCCGACCCATCATTGGTTGATGGACTAGTCAATATAGTTTCCTCCTCAATTGAATCACGAACCCAAGTAGTTGATCCAGTTCCGTCATTGATCATCCCTGCTCTTCATCAAAAGAGTGATACCAAAGTGGTCGATCTATTTTCATCCTCGGTCGATCCCACTCTCGCATTAGAGAGTGACACCAAAGCAGTCGATCCATTTCCACCCGTCGACCCCATTCTTCCCTTGGCGAATGAAACTCAAGTGGTCGATCCAGTTTCACCATCAGTAGATCCCATTTCTCCATTGAGGAATGTCAAAGTGACTGATCCAGTTCCTTCCTCGGTCAGTCCCACTCTTCCTCTAAAGAGTGCCAAAGTGATCGATCCAGTTTCGCCATCGGTCGATCCCGTTCCTCCATTGAGGAATGTTAAAGTGACTGATCCAGTCCCTTCCTCGGTCAGTCCCACTCTTCCTATGAAGAGTGCTAAAGTGGTCTATCCAAGACCACCTTTGGTTGATCCGATCCAATCATTGATCGATCCTACTCTCCTTCTAGAGAGTAAACCCGATACTACCCATGTTTTTCTCATTAATACAGACTCTACCGTATTGGGGGGCATTCCCCCTTCTCTTATGAAACCCCCTCCAAGTACTAAAGCCATCCTTTTTTATTGGGGTGCACTAACTGGACCTCGTCTTCCCTCTCACATTCGTTTCCAAATTACAGTACAGGTTCGTGGTCAGGACGTTCCTCAAACGTTGATAGATGAAGGTGCGTCCGTTAGTATTTTTTCTTCTGTTGCTTGGTACGCTTTGGGTTGTCCGCGGCTTTCACCGGTTATACAGAATTTGTTATCTTTTAATAGAAGAACTAGTCAACATTTAGGGATCCTTCCTCAGTTTCCTGTAACTTTGGGAGGGAAAACTGTCTTTATCGATGTCATGGTAGTCCGAGACCCCTTGGATTTCACTTTACTCCTTGGGCGGGATTATGTGTATGCTATGAAAGCTCTTGTATCCACCCTTTTCTGTGTGATATCTTTCCCTCATGATGGAAGAATTGTGACTATTGATCAACTTTCATTCATCAGCCCCAACTGGGTTACCTCCCTAAGTGGTTCTTATATGCAGACAATATCACCCTCGCCACATGTCGATTATGTGGCGTTGTCTCCCATGACCTCAACTTCCGACGATTTGGATCTGGTAGTTGACATGGTGATCTCTTCGGTAGGGTTATTGGAGCATAATCCCCTTACCCCTGTCATGACCCTCGACATGTGTTCCTTCCAGAGTGATTATCTTCCATCCGATGAAGATCTCTTGGAAGCCATGACTGAGTTTTGTCCCTTGATATGGTATCCTTCCAGAGTGTTATCCTCTCAAAAGCCATGATCTGGATGAAACCATGAGCATAGTTTCTCTTCTCTGTGGCAAGCTCGTTAAAATATGAAACAGAGGCCTTGAGCATAGTTTTCTTCCCTGTAGCAAGCTCGTTAAAAAATGAAACAACAATTTGGGGATCGAACCTAGAACCTTGAGCATAGTTCTTTTCCTGTGTCAAGCTAGTTAAAAAATGAAACAATCACCTCTCCCTTCAAGTTGAGTCTTTCGCTAGATCTCGTAGATGTCGAGTTGAGTCTCTCATTAGGTCTCATTTTTTAACCTTCATTTCATCCACCTGTATCCTTTTTCTCCATCTAGCACAGAAATTGGTGACAACCTCAAAGTCGATGAATGAATTGAAGCTTGGGGGGCATGTCTCCAGCCTTTGATGATCATTCTGGAGTCAAGCCACTAGCTTTCAAGATGGGGGCATACCGAGCTTAGTCTTTGTTCTTTCTCATGCTCATAAATACATGAGAATGCAACTGGGTAAACTTTTATCTCTTTTTCAGACCCGTACGGATACACGAACACACGAAAAAGGAACCCCCCTGGAGTCCTCTTTAAACCCTTTTCAGACTCTCTAAATATGAAAATATTGTCGAGTGACCTTGCTTCCTTTCACACTCGTTAAAAGGTCAGAAAGGGTGTCTTTCGAGCGATAGTTTATCTCTTTTTCGGTCTCATTAGACTACTGTAYGAAAAAGGAACTGAGAGAGTTCTCTTTAAGTGTTTTTCCAAACTCTATAATCCCGAAAAACCTTTGAGTTTTTTGTCTTTGGACTCATTAAAACACACATCGACAGGCCCATATGGGACCGATCCCTTACTTCTTCTGGTTCGTTAAACAAAGGAAGAGGAACTTACCAAAGGTGAGTTATATCGATCATGTGTTATCCTCCTCAAGCTCATTAAATCAAAAAGAGGTACTCGTCTATCTGGATGGGGGAAAAAATTGAAAGGAGAAAGCCAAGCAGTCTCTTGAAAACATCATCCAGCAATTCTTAGAGTCACCCTTGAACATGACACTTTGTCATTTGCACATATCATAATCCACTAAACCTCTGCACTAAGCCAATCCTTTGAGTTCCTTTCACTCCTTTGGGTCACCCGATGCAAGTCACCGTATCCACTGCATAAGTGTTGGTCCACGTCATGTTTTGTTGTTGCGCCTCAGTGTTCAAGGGAAGTATCTTCCTCTGGAGTTAGCCATCCCAAATATCTTGCCTCAAAACCTATGTCAGTCTATGTCCATTTGATCTACCAATTACATCTCTATGTTTGTTTCGTGTCATTGATGGGGGATACATCAAGGCCCTCCCTCGACGAGTCTATTCCTGTCGACTTCAACACATTATCCGGGAATTAGACTTAGAAACTAGTTAGTACTTTGGGACCTGCATGCCTCAATGGCAGGCCTCCTCACATTCAACAGTAGGTTTACATCATTGACCTCTGATCGGATGATTCCACGGATGTTCGACCTCATCTCATCTATTCACATTCACTGGAATGTACTAGGGTACCTTGGGAATCATTGACATTAATGGTGATCTCCCTCACACTTGTTAACGGTTCACACCATTGACCGGTAATCAAGTGGTTTCTACCATGTTCAACATCAGGACATCTATTCACATGGTTAGAATCATACCACATTGGGATCAGTAAAAAGACCCTAGGTTGAGTGATCACTTTGATATATTCTTTACCCAGGTTGCGAAGGAGTTTCTATTGGACAATGACACATATATTGTTACATAGATCCACTTTGTATTGGTCGTGGCTATGTCTTGTCATCTCGTAGATCCACTGTGTATTCTTTGTGGCTACGATCAGTTCATGTCATAAGCATATAGATCCACAGTGTATTTTCAGTGGCTATACCTTTTTATCAATACAATTATGGATCCGCAGTGTATTTTTTGGCGGCCATATCTTGCAAGTCTTGATCACCCAAGCATAGGTATGCCTGCCTTGGGTTTGAAACATGTCATAATATTTGTCGGATGTTTGTGTGCAGCTTCTATTAGGTTCTCTGCATCTATACCCTTGCTTGAAAGTCTACAAAGCATTTCAGTTATCAGTTCTTGTCTTCTAACTTCATACTTTGGGGGGCAATCTGTTACACATCGAAATTACTCACTTTGATAGTGTCACAAGTGTCGTCATTACAAAGGTCGCAAGTGTCTCATTTTTCTCACAAGGTCGCAAGTGTCGCATGTTGCTCACAAGTGTCGCAAGCGTCAAAGAAAGCATGTTGCCATGATGCCTATGTCATGCCTATAACGACATGAGAAGGACACTTGAAACACCTCAGACATTTGACTTGGAAGAGGACAAATGAGTCAGCAAGCTTGCAAACCTTTTTCCATATGAAAGCACCCAAAAAACTGAGTTTTTGGAGGGGAGCGCTCCCCTATACCTCTTCTGGGAGCCCCAGCGCTCTCCCTTACACTGTTTGGGAGTGTTATAAAGCTCCTCTATCCCTTTTGAGGGAGCACTATGGATTTTGAAAGCCCTAGTGCCCCCCTAAAGCCTACTAGGGAGCACAACAATGCTCTGATGGCCATTTTGAGGGAGCGCTACCTATTCTGGGCAGTTTTTAAGTTGTTGAGATGAATGGGGAAAGGATCCTTTCATTCTTATAAGGCAGTTGAGCTCGAATCCCTAGTCCAGCCATGATCTTAGGGAAGATCCTCAACTAAAGGAGGAAAATCCTCACCTTACCCAAGGATATCTCAAGTGGTTAAATCCTCTCCAAGGCTATATAATCAATCTTTCTAATGGTGAAAGAGGACTGGAAAAGGAGAATCACACCAAACTTATGATCTCAGAAGTGGTACTGGAACGGGGAAGAATTGCTAGCTTGAAACCTATGATCTCATAGGAAACACACAGTCAGCCAAAGGAGAGTGATCAGTGAAGCTGTTGTCATCCAGGTTGTGGATCTTTCGAGCAAGGGTTAGACAAAGAGGACTTGACAAAGCTATCGCATTCGCATCTACGATTGTAAGTACTGTTGTCGTTATTCTGATTAATATGACACGCCTGGCTTGTTTCTTTCTAGTTTGTGTTTGATGTTACATGAACTTATCATTGATAGATAGATCTATTTTCAAGCTAATATCAATAGAGTAGGAAGTTGTCGTATCTTGTTTGTCTACAGGACTTAGCGAGGAGCAAAGGATCGGAGCTCAACTCGGAGTGTGTAGGGACAAACGTTGATAAAGAGGTACTTTTGTTCTCCTTCCTTCTCATGTGTTAGTTTGTATAGATTTGAAAGGAAGTCAGTGTCCACATTAAGCATTTTCTATCTTAGAGTTAGGGTCAAGCTCTTTGATGCAATCTACCTGTCTGCAGAGAGATTTTCCTACAACAGAAATCAGCACCAAGGGTTCGATCATAACAAGTATGTCTAACCACAATGTCAATGTGTTTTCATCAAACCAATGCACCAAGGAATTTGATCAAAGTACATCAAACCATCATTAAATCAATGATTTAATCACAATCATTAGAATATCATCACAGTCTTATAAAAATGAAGTCATATTAACAACAACAAAAAAATGCCAAATGAGTAAAGGTTTTGGTGTCTTGCCAACTGTGTGACCATAATTGAATTGGAAATGTAATGAAAAAATAGACAAGAGTAACCATAATAATCCAGTGACGATTTTAATGCCATTGACGTGACTTCGAAATCAAAATTTTCACGCTTGCAGTCGTGAAAACGAGAACAAAGGTAGGTGTGCAAATGCGCAAGATAATCATGTCGTTTTATCCAAAAGATTGCGATGAGAATCAAGGGTTCCAAAACACTAGTGTAGGCAGCTTATAAACATGGGATAAAAATGAAAAATGGCTACCAACAATGGCGACACACTGGTAGAAGCAGTTATCTCTGCCGAAAGAACAAATTCAGATTATGATAACAAGAATAATTCTAACTCAAAAACAACTAGAAAATCATTTAAACATCATCAGTAATCAAATATTCCAACAGTGCTTAAAGGATGAAAAATGATAACAATCTTAAGACAAGCGAGCCACAATATTACAGATAAAATATCTAATACTGTTGACAGAGCCACTGCTACCAGTAGGCGTTCATAGCCTCGACAGGGTTGCCATTTAACCCACTCTGATATCTACTTCCTACCAAGAAGTTCCAGATCAGAATAAACAATATTTTAAGGTCAAGAGATTTCATACTTACGAATTTTCATATACCCAACATTGCTTCGCTACCAGCGGGCCTATTCAGTACCCCGGTGAAGTTGTCTTAGCGTCATGCATGCATTTACCCACTGCCAGCAGACTTGTTCAACATCCTAGTAGGTTTACAAGCACTTCCCACAACTCTTTTATGATTTAATTTTTTAAAGGTATATAATTGAGTGGGGTGACACTGAAAATTCTGATATTTTAAACATTTTTTTACAGACCTTGAAGAATTTTTTAACAGTCCTTCATTAAGATCCAGAGATGGTTTATTTACAGAACCAACCTTCTAAAGCAGGGAGACATCTTTCTGAGTCGTTCCCTTAAGGAATGGGGATAGCATAAAACGATAATGGATGATCATGATAGGCTTATCTCAGAGATCGAAATCAGTTAACTTCTTTCAAACAACAGTCTTTTCTCAACACAGATGTAAATTTCAGAAGTATATAATTGATGTTTATACAATTTTTTAACGGTCATTTTAGTGAAAGAATTTTCTGTTTTCTTTGTCTGAACAGTTATAAAAATTAGGTATGCGTATTTCCAAAAATAAAAGATGATAAGTACAAGGGAAAAAATAAAAACCAAAACAGTAAAAGAAAAGCAAACAAAAGAAAAATATTTGCATGGTATACAAAGGGTTGTCATCAAGCGAAAAATATTTTCAGAGCTTGGCCATTCACCGGATAGGTGTCAGGCTATCCCTCTAGATTCTGCAATCGGAAAGAGCTGGGACCCAATTTCTCAGCAATTAAAAATGGTCCAAGCCATAAGTTCTGAAATTTCGTGTGCTCTCCCTTTCCCTCATGTGGTTTGTCCCATTTCAAGACAAGGTCACCTACTTCGAAGTTCCTATCAAAGGCAGAGTTAGAATCAAACTAGCTTTTGACCACTAGTTGATGTTGATCTAACTTACGTTTAGCTTGGGCTCTTACCTCTTCTAGTTTCATTAAAGCGTTAATTCACTTTTCCAAAGGGGGACAGTCTTCCTCTTGTATTTTCTGTGATAGATGTAGTGAGGGAAGAAGAATGTGTGGTGGCAGAATTGCTTCTCTGCCATAGACAAGAAAGAAGGGAGAGTTACCTACAACAGTTTTTGGTGTTACCCTATCATCCCAGATTGCGTTTAACAGTGCATTGTGCCAGTTTTTGTGATTCTCAGATACCGTTCTATTGATGATTTTAATCAGATTCTTATTTGTTGATTCTGCCAATCCATTTCCCTGGGGGTAATAGCTGGCAGAATACTTCAATTTAATTCCTTTTTCTAGAGCGAACTGACTCATCTCAAGAGACAAAAAATAAGAAGCGTTATCGAATACTAAATAGTCAGGGATACCAAAATGAGTAATAATATCTGAATTTAAAAACGAAATTACCTGACTGGTATTCACAGTTCTTAATGAGGTAGCTTTAGACCACCTGGTGAAATAATCTATGGTTGTTATAATAAACTTGTGCTGCTGTGAGGATGGTGGATTGATTGGACCTATAATATCAAGGCCCAACTGTTGAAAAGGGGAGTCTACTGAGACAGGCTGCAAAGGAAAGGTTGGTTTCTGTATCCGCCTGGATTCTTTTTGACAAATAATACATTTGTGACACAAGGCATGGGCGTCTCTAAAAAGTGTGGGCCAGTAATAACCAGCTCTCAAAACTTTATGAGCAGTGGTGTCACCATCAAAATGCTCACCAGCTTCTTCTGCATGCAACTCTAGTAAGACTTTTTCTGCTTCATCTTTCTCAAGACAGCGCATTAGTACTCCATCAAAATTTTGACGAAACAGAATACCATTAATCAAATGAAAGGAGGCAGATTTTAGTATTAACACTCTTCTTTTAGTGGGATCTAGGTGACAGGGGGCTCACCCATGTTCAAGACAGAATTTTATATCGTCATACCACGGACTGACAGAGTTTTGTGCACAGCAGATTGCATTTTGATTGTGATGTCCTAGGTTTGACCTATCGTTATCTTCTTGCTATCCTGCTGCTGAGTCAGCAACTAACTTGCATAACCCTTGGCCTCTCACTATTTGAGTTGGGGTGATTTCTATGTTGTACTTCTGTAAGGAGGTAACCCAGTTCACCCTCTTTTCTCCTAGTTCTTTCTGCACTAAGAGATTCCTAACGGCTGGGTAAGGGACAATAATTTTCATCCTAGATTTCAAGAGATAAGACCGGAAGTGTTTGACTGATTTGAAAACAGCGTAGGCTTGCTGATCTACCACTGGGTAATTTAGTTCCATACCTTTGAAAGCATAGCTCATAAAGGCAATGGGTACTTAATTGTTTTCAGAGTTCTTTTGAGTTAGGATAGCAGTGTAGGAACGATCAGAAGAAAATGTGTAGAGCGTGAAGTCTTGTGAAAATTCGGGGCTCATGAGAGAAGGAGCATCTATTATGGCCTTTTTTATCGAATTGAAATCTTGATTTTCTAAGGCTCCCCAATGATATTGTGCATCTTTCTTAATTAGGTTCTGTAAAGGTCTGACCATCTCGGAGAAACTGGGGACGAATCTCCTGACAAAGTTTATCTGGCCTAAGAAAGACTGCATAGAATTTTTGGATGAGGGAGGGGGAAGTTTCGAGATGACTTGATTCCTTTCAGGGTCGATAATCATCCCTTTTCTCGACACAATAAATCCTAAGAGTTTACCTTGTTCTACTGCAAAGATAGATTTTTTAGGATTCAAGGAAATGTCGTATTTACGACATCGCTGTAGAATGGCTCTTAAATGAGCTAGATGATCGGTTTTGTTTTTTGAAAATACAGTAACATCATCTAAGTAAACTACGACAGATTGATTGATTAAGCCTCAGAAAGCGATGTCCATCACTCTCTGGAAAGTGGCACCGGCATTAATCAATCCAAAGGGCATTTTTCTATAAGCGTAGGTGCCCCATGGAGTACGGAAGGTAGTTTTAAGTTGGTCTGGAGGAGACATCAGGACTTGGTTGTACCCTGAAAAACCATCCAATAAGGATAGTCTCTCATAATCAAATACCTATTGAAGGATCTGTTCCATGGGCGGGACAAGATAGTTGTCTTTATCAGACGCTCTATTAAGGTTTTTGAAATCGACGCATAGTCGAATTTCCCCACTTTTCTTCCGGACAGGGACCAGGTTAGAAACTCATTGCGTGTGCCTAACTGGGAAAATTATCTTAGCATTTAGGAGTTTATTTAATTCTTTTTTGACGGTCGGTTCGAGCTTAGGGTGCATTTTTCTTAATTTTTGTTGAAAGGGTAAGGTTTGGGGTTTCATAGGAATGACGTGTTGTATGATGTTAGGGTCGAAAGTTTTAAGGTCATCATACGTCCATGCAAAAACATCTTTAAAGTCTTTAAACAATTTAATAAATGCGACTTTTTCTTGTTCATAACACCCTACCCCTAAATTAATGCACTGTGGATTGTCATTAGTTCCCAAGTTTACTTTTTCATATGATAACGAGGAACTATTGGTTTTATAGTTGACAGATTTTTTGAATTTATCTTGAAGATTGTAAAACTTTTCTAATCTAACTACAAACTTAGGGATCGAATTTACCATGTCGGATGAAGATTCAGGAGTTCTTGGATCTGGTATTACCGTGAAATCGGGAAAATTGTCGTCATGAGTGCATTCGTCGATCACCGCGCCTTGAAAAGTTTCTTCCATATGCAGGAAGCTAATAATATGTTGATCATCGTTGAAGACTCTCCAATTCGTGATGTTGTCAAGAATGGATGGCCTAAACAACAGTTCGATGGAGAATGCATTCAGGGACAAGCCTTCTGCAGGAAAGAGTTTGGAAGCTTTAGCTAATAGATCAGCTTCAGATTTATTCAATCTAGGAATAGAATTTATATTGAAAGAAGAAAACTTATTCCTTAAATTCCATACCTCGGATTGGTAGCTTCTAAGATGCAGAGACAGACAGTGGATAGAATCTCTTACCTGTCTAACCACGATTTCAGAATCGCCAAAGACAGTCAAGTTTTGAATGTTCATATCTAAAGCTTTTCTGAGGCCCTGCAGTAAAGCCTCATATTCTGTTGTGTTATTAGTACATTCAAATTCTAACCTACATGCAATCAAGGTTTTGTTACCTGAGGGATCAATAATAATGCAGCCTGCACCAGCTCCTTTTTTGGACTTCGACCCGTCAAAATAAAGAGACCAAATTTGATTTTTATCGGGTGCATGAGACCATTGTGTAGAAGTTGTTGGCTGCACATATGCTACAATCTCGAACTGTTGTTCTGAGTTGGTGATAGCTGAAGTCTCGGCGATGAAATTACCGAAAAAGGTATCCATCCCTTGTATTTCGAGTGAATCAACAGAAGGTGTAAATGTATCGTTGGGATCATTCAAATCTGTGACCGTGAGCTTTAGGTAGCATTCACGATTTACCTTGATCTTGTTGGGATTTCCGTTCTCGGGTAGCCATAGGTGAGACCAGTCCCTTCTTAAAAATAGACCATACACTTCTGGAATATCCACAACAATAATATCAATCACTTGATGAACTTTGGGGTTAGACGATAATCTTATAAGCACATTCCTTAATTCGCCTACAACTTTAACACTAGTTAAATCAAGTTGGATGATTTTTAGAGTGGATGGTTCGACTTTAGCATTAATCTTCTGACACACAGACCATGGCATTACATTGGATGACGCTCCTGAATCTACCATACAATTGTGCACGTTCCTATTAAATATTTTGAAAGTTAACAAAAATGGAGGTACGTTTCTGCGAGTACTAAGGGTGGAAGCTTGTGGCTTTTTACTCGTAGTCTCTAAAGCTAATTTATCTACATTTGTTACATTATTTACAGGAAGGCTTCCTTTATCATGAGGATTAGGATTATTCTTAGTGGAAGTCTTTTGAGGAACTTTGTTCTGAACAACCTTGTTTGAATTACCATTTTTGCTATTCTCTGCGATGTTCTGTAACATTTTTTGTAGCAGAAACAGAAATTTTAATAACTCATAAACAGAAATGTTAGCCCTTAAATTTTTCAGATCTTCAACTAAATCATAATATAAGTTGGGGTTTACATGACTCTGTTTAATCTCAGCTGGTTTAGATTTCTTCGGGGGAAAATTTGTAGTGTTTTCGGAAGAAGGCTTGTTTGCCGCCTTACTCCTAGTATTGTAGGGATGCACTGTCTCGAAGTTAGCTTGGAAAATACTATCCGAGAAGTGTCCAAAAATGTTCATAGAAGATTCTTCTTCTTGAACTATCTCTTGTTCAACAACCTCCTCAAGAATCTCAGGAGGTATCAAGTTATCCTATCCTTCTAGAATTGCTTGAAGGGTGTATTGCAGACTTTCTAGATTTAGGCCCTCGGTATTCGAATTAGGTCGGTTGGTGGGAAAAGGCTTCCTGAATGGCGGTTTGTAAGGCCCTTTGCTCAAAGAAGCTTCTTCGGCCATCCTTTTCAAATCTATAACTTGATTTGACAGTTTTTGAACGACTTTAGTTAAGTTTTCTAAATCCGAGCTTTCAGGTTGTGCTTTATTTTGCGCAGGTCTAGGGAGGATTTCGATCTTCTTTTTGGAAGATGAACTAGTTTTTGTTTCATTGCTAGTAGTGTCTTTTAAACTAAGTATGTCTTTTTCAATCTGGTTGGCCTCTTTGAAGGCCTCTAACAACGTGGCTTTCTTAGATCATTTTACCCAAATGGCTATACTTTGATGCAAGTCTTTAGTATAGTATGCTATGATAAGATTCTTGGCAGGCATGGAATCCATAGGGATTTGGTTCTTAAGTGTTAAGAATATTTGATTAAAGTCTTTAATTTTCTCTTTTGGGTTCATTATTAAGCTAGAAACCTCCATAACTAGGAGTTCCAGGGACTTATCGTCTCTGAACTTTTCCAGAAAGCAGGATTCAAACTTCTCCCATGACACAATGGTATGGGGTTGCTGGGAAAAGTACCATGTAGATGCATTTCCTCGAAAGTGTAGGGGAACAACCTACAAACTACGTCTTCATTCTCAACATTACGGAGTCTAATGGCTAACATAAAAAATTTAATGTGATCTTCGGCGATTTGTTTAGAGTCAGGGTCAATCTTGGGAAGCCACTTCTCTGGATGTTTGGGTAAGGGATGTTGAGCCCCAATTATGGATACTGCATCCTGGTCGAGCCAGGGTCTGGCAGGATTGTTCTGGTTGGCCATTGGTGTAGGCGGTGTGAAAGGCTGACAAGGGGAACTGCCTTCGTCAGAAGAGTCTTCTCCAGAAGAAGAAGGAGATGATGGAGGTGGTGAGGGTGGTATTCCAGATCTCCCTGCAGTAGGAATGAGGATTGGATCTGTAGGGTTTAAAGTGAGGTTAGTGCCTCCAAGTTGTTCTCTGATATCAGAGAAATCTAAGGGTTGGTCCAAAGGCCGGCTTGGTTGCCTCAAATGGGCGAAGGCACTATGTGTTCTTAAAAGAGATTGGCAAACAATCTCTTGTACGTCACCACCTATAGGATTCGGGGTTGTTGGTTCAACTGTGATCCATAGATCGTCGTTTGATGTGGTTGTTGTTTGAGGGGGAATGTTGTCGTTTGAATGACTTCTTGTCACTATAGGTGAGTGGTTGGGTGGTGGAGGAGTCTTACGACCGCCACGTGCCATTAATAAATTTCAGGCCCTCCTTCTAGCACCATTTGTTGATGGGAAAAATTGAACGCTCGTCAACTGGAGAAGTGGATCTGGTTCGGGGTTGTCTAAATAACCCAAGACATTTGGGATGATCCACCCTGATGGGTTTAGCAGCTCCATTAGTCGATCTAAGTCCTAGGAAAATGAAAGAAAACTAACTAAAGGAACTAATCTAAATGAAAACAACAATTAAAGCAAACTAATAAACAAATCTGAAATATATATATACAGTCTATTGTCTAATATTATACAACAATAATTCTATGAAATTAAATGTTCAATTATCAACAGAATTAGATCTTAATCATGAATGTACAATATTTACAGATTACAGATTCTAAATGAAAACCTGCAAAAATCATTTGTAAACTGTCCTATGACAGCAAAACTATTGTTTTTTTATTTTTATAATTTTATGAGAAAGAAACGAAATGAAAACTATCTGAGCTGAGCAATTAAAATAATCATCCTAACTATAAATATGAACTATATATATCTATCTACACTACTCAAATACCACTAATAAACTAACCTGTAACAACGCTTTCCAATTTGTCCCGTGCAAAGTATCTGATTCAGCTGTTCGATGGGAGGAAACCCGCACCAAATTTTCCACAGGCTTCTTGTAAACAGCAAGCAATGGTGCTCCTTGAATATGAATAATAGGACAAACAAGACATAAAATGACAGCAATCTTAAAATTTACAAATCATCACATTTAGATAAATCTGTGTGCAAAGATTTGTACAAAATGATTCATTTAATGAAGAAGATAAACCCTTTATTCATTAAATTGAAGCAAGGTAATTGTTGTACTTAAAATAAGAGAAATCAAATATGGACAACACATAAGACAAGTCACATCAACCTGCAAAAAATTATGATAGCTAAAGTAGTCGATAATTAGATTGCAAACTGATATGAACAAAACTCGAAATAAAAGTGTTATATATGGAAAGCTAAAGCTGTTACAAAACATCCACTTTCATTCCAGTTTGTATCCTCATAAGTCCATAGTATTTTTATCCCCACAGTGATGATGGGTTCATTACAAAAAATAACAAGTATTTAAAGGCCACAGGGTAAAACATCCTTGTGGGAATTATCAAAAACAGTTTACAAAAAATCTGGGGATAATCACCCAAGTCTCTATTTCTAACTTAAGCTAACAACCTAAAACAAAACTATATCACAAAAGTATCTCCTAAACTACCACAGCATGTCCAATTTTCCATTGAAATTCGTAGGTACCTATAGGTGAACAAGAATAAAGAAGTTTAGATAATGTTTTATTGGTAAAATTAACAAAAATCTAAATTTTAAGACTAGCTACAAAATCTCACGATTCTGTAGCTGGTCTTATTTGCAAACAGAATCATTTTAAATCGATCAAACGATAACATAAATATATTCGACCTATTAAACCAAATCTTTAATTACTAATTCCAAACAAAGCGAATCATTCATGCCACAACAAACCAAAACTTGTACGCAAATTGAAACAAACGAACTCATGGTCAATTAACTGAATGGTAACAGGGGATATATGAAATCTTCCAAACTCTTTTTATTACCAATTTGGAGCAGGCAAAATAATTCGAAACCGACGAAATCATTTTTGAATCAATCTCAATCGAAAAATATTATAACCGATCAAGCAAATCTTTCATATTTATTCAATACAAACGCAATAGTTTATGTCAACTCAGAACTTAACAAAATCGTTGTTGAATCTAAACATAACTAACAGAATCGTTCTTTAATTCAAAACTAATAGAACTATATCAAACCAATCTTCAACGCATATACAAACAACCATGCTAATTGAGGGCATACAACATCGTTTCAGAATCAAACCATAAGAAATAAATCGAACTAACTCAGGGCTGACACAATCGTTATACTTATGTGAAATCGTATCAATAAAAACATAACTGTGTCTGATTTTAGCAAACAAATCTTTTGTACAGATCGAATGCAATCATAATCCAAAGTGAAAATATTCATTCAAAACAAAATAGAATCATTTATGGTAATTCGAAGTCAACATAATTGTTTTGAATCTATTAAAAACAAACAGAACTAATCGAAAGAAAACCCAATCAGTTATATTAATTCAAACCAACTCATAAAGAAAAATCAATGTTGAAATACATACCTGGGCAGTAAGAAAATGATTCGATTAGGATAACTTTGAATTGACAAAGGTCGTTGTTGTCTCAACATTTCTGAAGACAATTGAACTAGTGGTCTTTTGCTTCTTCTCATTGGCTTGTATCCTGTCGTTCTCCTTTGATAGCACTGTCACTCGTTTCTCTAATGATTTGATCTTAGATTGCAACAGGGGGACATCCGTGTAGTAACGTTCAAGCCAGGAATTGCATTGAATACACGGTGATTGATCAGGCCTTGACATCACAAGTGAGGGTTTGTTCAAGTTACCAGGGGTTTCACTGTGAAGCTTAATTCCTGGGAAGTTAGGGTCGTTCTTGAGGCATGGAGGTAAGTTGGAAACATAGTCATAGGGTTCCATAGAGCAGAGGCCATCAGAATAGGGGTATTCCTCAGCTAGGAAACGTTTGATCTCCGAGTCTGAATCCTCGCTCAAGACGATAGGATTTTGGTCAATGCTCTATTTAGGCTTGTTCCGAGCACATCTCGATATCCATCATGTATTTTTCTTTCCCTTACTGTTGACACCAGTATCACCTTTGCCTTTCTTCCTTACAAGCCTCTTGGCGGCCTTAGTATTGTCTTTAGCACACGGGTTGGCCATGGTATCGAGTAGATCAATGTTGGGGCAATTCGAGGGTTTGACAGGGGGTATAAGGGTAGGAGATGGCACTGTAGGCACAACCAGAGTTTCATTAACCACAACTTTGTCCACTTGGACATACTTGGGAGTGGCAAAGCCATTCCTAGATAGGAAGGCTTGCCAACAGTCACCACTAAGTCTCAGATGATGAACGATAATGACTTTGATCAAGCAATGATGGAAAAGGCTGCTATCAACCTTCTCACACTTAAATCATTTGGACATCTTGTATAGACTACGTAATAATGTGGCATATTAAGAGGGTAGTCTATAAAATTCATCAATAACCGAAGATGATACAGAAATACCAAGCCATAACGACCTTCGCAGGTCACAAACTACTTAACAATTTCCAAAAGATTGTGCTACCTGGGTTTGAGGGCAGTGACAAGCATACCTCTATCGCAACTAACAATCTTTCTTGATGTGAATAGGAGCGGCCATGGCACCTCGTCCACTTTGGAATTTTTAAACCACCTTTGCCCTGTAGCTGGTAGTCCTGTAGTTGAGCTTAGGAATTCCTCATTTAGCTCGAGTTGTATGTCTCCGACCTTAGCCCTGCATCTGTCAAAGGTGAGGGTGAACTATTGGGCAACTGAAAGGTTGAAACCCTCAAATCTTTGGATAAAAACCAGCCAGCCACTATTTTCCGAATCCTCACGAGCATTGTCGAATAGCAGTAGAGTTTGGATACCATTTGGTTCTATGTGCACCACAGGTGCCACAGAACAGAATACACAGTGAGCAGGGTAAACGGTCAAGGGTTTGGACAAGGTATACGCAGGACCGATAGCTCACAGGCTTCTCCGAAAACCAACAGAGGTAACCCAGGATAGAAGGCGGGCATTAATGCCTAAGTGTGCGAGGGTGGTGGAATGAAATCAACCCATGCAAAATAGTCATATCCAAATGTACAACCGACGGTGCATATGGTGATTCAAATCACTATTGCAATGTGTTAAAAGTAATGCCATCCAAACAATTAACGAAAACTATGGTAAGTCGACCCAAATATTTTCACAAGCAATAGTGTTTGCATGGTTTTAAAATCAAAACAATGTTTCGAAATCAGCACCAAGGGTTCGATCATAACAAGTATGTTTTGTATGAAATGATTGCACCAAGGGTCTAACCACAATGTCAATGTGTTTTCATGAAACCAACGCACCAAGGAATTTGATCAAAGTACATCAAACCATCATTAAATCAACGATTTAATCACAATCATTAGAATATCATCACTGTCTTATAAAAATGAAGTCATATTAACAACAACAAAAAAATGCCAAATGAGTAAAGGTTTTGGTGTCTTGCCAACTGTGTGACCATAATTGAATTTGAAATGTAATGAACACATAGACAAGAGTAACCATAATAATCCAGTGACGATTTTAATGCCATTGACGTGACTTCGAAATCAAAATTTTCACGCTTGCAGCGTGAAAACGAGAACAAAGGAAGGTGTGCAAATGCGCAAGATAATCATGTCATTTTATCCAAAATATTGCAATGAGAATCAAGGGTTCCAAAACACTGGTGTAGACAGCTTATAAATATGGGATAAAAATGCAAAATGGCTGCCAACAGGTTGATCATAGGATTCAATAAGAGGCTGGGGAGGTTTAGCAGGAATAGCAGGGGGTAACAAGGTCTGGGAAGACTGTGAATTATTATCAACCTCCTCAGGACTACAAAGGTTCTCAACTTCAAGAGGAGGTGTGATACAGATCTCATCTTCATGGATAGGCAGAGGGGAAGGCACAAGATCAGTATCAACAAGATAAGAAGAGGGTATTGTTGGTCACTATAATTGCTTAATTAATTTCTAAACAACCAAGTGAAACATAAATTATCAACCCAGGGAAGTCTTTTGTTTCAAACATAGCCACGCACTATATATGCTCAATTCCAAAAGCACTTAGTGTTGTAGTAAAGAAATTTATACTATCTATACTTGCTGGAATGAACTGAAGCTCTGAATTAAATCACAGGAAAGCAATCCCCCTATTGCAATTCTTTAAAGTTCAATCTAAGAATCCTAGATTACATTAAAATAACATCGCAATGGAAAGAACAACTATCTTGCAATCAGAGAACAGGACCCTTACTCTCAAACAGAGACTCAGTACTAACACTCTTTCATGAAAGCAGTATTGCAGAAAACAATTAACTCTATCTAACAGAGAACAAAGCACTTAGTTCCTTTCTGTCTAAGCAGGAGCCTTGAGCCTTACTTCTATGGTAGCACACTTGTGAGGTTGAGGTCTACAGAGAATAGGGCAGTATGATTCCTTTCTTTCTNAGCAGGGATCTCTAACCCAGTTTCTGGCTAACACCAAGGAAAGTCTACAGTGAACAGGATGTTTTGGTTCTTTCCTTTCTGAGTAGGAACCCTTAATCCAATCCCTGGCTAACACACTTGCAGAGGTAAATGAAACCTACAGAAGACAAGGTGTTGTAGTCCCTTTCTGTCTGAGCAGGAACACTTTAACCAAATCTCTGCTAGCACACTTGCAGCATTAAATGAATTCTACAGAGGATATGATGTCCCGATCCCTTTCTGTCTGAGCAGGGACCTTTAACCAATTCTCTGCTAGTCTCACAAAATCATCACACAAGATTTCTTATAAAAAGAGTTACAAATTCCATTCAATAAATAAGACAGAGTCAGTAGTGTTTCAGCAAAGCGGAATCCATTAAAACAGTGTTTCAGCAAACGACAGTTAAACAAAACACGAACAGAAATTATACAAACACACTTCTAACTAATGGGTGAATCTTGTGAAGAAGGTGGGCCCTCCCTTCTCACAAGATTCCCCTGAACGAGAGACTAGAGAAGGATACTCAAAGTAGTCTTATATTCATCTGTTGAAATATCACATTACAAATTGGAAGTACAGAATGCGTCCCGCTCCTCTGAAGTTCTTCAATACATCAAAACTTGGATATCTCGAATGGTGATTTCCCCTGAATTTAAAGAGGAAATCCCTTCGATATAATCATTACAAAGCATATCTGAATCCTATACTAAATTGGATCTTCTTTCTAAATCAGCATAGGATGTCCTATTCTCACGCAACCGAATGATAATACAGGAGCTTGAACGAGGTATTGTTGTTACGGCTGGTGTAACAGCTCCTTCTCATCGCTGCTGATGTTGTTTTAGCATCACAATTCACGGGTTGTTTCAGCCACGTGAATTGCCCTCTTGACTGTGTCGGTCTTAACTGCTAACTGTAACGGCTCGTGTTTCAGCATCTGCATCCTCAAACTATGTAGCAGCTCCGTGTTTCGGCATATGCGACCTCAGACTGTGTAGCAGCTCCGTGTTTCAGCATATGCGACCTCGGACTATGTAGCAGCTTCCGTGTTTCAGCATCAGTTCAACAACGACTTTGGACAGTTCTGTGTTTCAGCACCAGCCTCAAAATGCTAATCTGGAGTTATGGACACTTATTCACTTCTAATCAATAGTTAAGTACGAGAGTGATGTAAAATATCATGAAAAACAGATTAAACGTGTAGTAATGAGAAAGGACGTTGTATACCTTGGAATGATCAGATGAAGTTATAATATGAGGCTAAATACAGGTGATCAAGGGTATAATAATGGCAAAAAGAATGGGCAAAAAGGGTACATTGTGTGGTCCTAACATCCCCCCCAGCTCAAGGTGTTGCATGTCCTCAGGCAACTCACTCTGAATCCGAGTCTGGATACCTACTCTGATCATGTAAGCTACTCAAGCTGTAACTCTGGGAGGTACTGTCTGTCAGTGTTCTAAACCCTTGCACTTCCTGCAATCTTTTCCATGTTGTTGTTTCTGCCTTTTGAGGCAGCTTGTAACTAATTTGATATCTTTCTATTGGCAACCAGAGAATGAAAAAATAGAACCGGTACCCAATCCAATTTTCATCACAATGTCTCATACACTGGATATAACTGGGTACCCTAGAAATTGTTGCTTCTAAGTTGGCAGGACCAAAAGGATTATACTGTTGCCTTTTTTCTGTGGATTGCTGCCAGAACAGGTTATTGGCCTGTAGGGCAGGAATCTCTATGGCACTAATGATGCGTTCACAATCCTGAATCACTTCTGATTGCA
>ML779865.1:2454306-2464932 GCA_009831015.1 Picea engelmannii | reverse complement strand
CTTAGTGTTGTAGTAAAGAAATTTATACTATCTATACTTGCTGGAATGAACTGAAGCTCTGAATTAAATCACAGGAAAGCAATCCCCCTATTGCAATTCTTTAAAGTTCAATCTAAGAATCCTGGATTACATTAAAATAACATTGCAATGGAAAGAACAACTATCTTTCAATCAGAGAACAGGACCCTTACTCTCAAACAAAGACTCAGTACTAACACTCTTTCATGAAAGCAGTATTGCAGAAAACAATTAACTCTATCTAACAGAGAACAAAGCACTTATTTCCTTTCTGTCTAAGCAGGAGCCTTGAGCCTTACTTATGTGGTAGCACACTTGTGAGGTTGAGGTCTACAGAGAACAGGGCAGTCTGATTCCTTTCTTTCTGAGCAGGGATCTCTAACCCGGTTTCTAGCTAACACCAAGGAAAGTCTACAGTGAACAGGATGTTTTGGTTCTTTCCTTTCTGAGTAGGAACCCTTAATCCAATCCCTGGCTAACACACTTGCAGAGGTAAATGAAACCTACAGAAGACAAGGTGTTGTAGTCCCTTTCTTTCTGAGCAGGAACACTTTAACCAAATCTATGCTAGCACACTTGCAGCATTAAACGAATTCTACAGAGGATATGATGTCCTGATCCCTTTCTGTCTGAGCAGGGACCTTTAACCAATTCTCTGCTAGTCTCACAAAATCATCACACAAGATTGCTGATAAAAAGAGTTACAAATTCCATTCAATAACTAAGACACAGTCAGTAGTGTTTCAGCAAAACGGAATCCATTGAAACAGTGTTTCAGCAAACGACAGTTAAAAAAAACATGAACAGAAATTATACAAACACACTTCTAACTAATGGGTGAATCTTGTGAAGAAGGTGGGCCCTCCCTTCTCACAAGATTCCCCTGAATGAGAGACTAGAGAAGGATACTCAAAGTAGTCTTATATTCATCTATTGAAATATCACATTACAAATTGGAAGTACAGAATGCGTCCCGCTCCTCTGAAGTTCTTCAATACATCAAAACTTAGATATCTCGAATGGTGATTTCCCCTGAATTTAAAGAGGAAATCCCTTCGATATAATCATTACAAAGCATATCTGAATCCTATACTAAATCGGATCTTCTTTCTAAATCAGCATAGGATGTCCTATTCTCACGCAACTGAATGCTAATACAGGAGCTTGAACGAGGTATTGTTGTTACGGCTGGTGTAACAGCTCCTTCTCATCGTTGTTGATGTTGTTTCAGCATCGCAATTCACAGGCTGTTTCAGCCACGTGAATTGCGCTCTTGACTGTGTCGGTCTTAACTGCTAACTGTAACGGCTCGTGTTTCAGCATCTGCATCCTCGAACTATGTAGCAGCTCTATGTTTCGGCATATGCGACCTCGGACTGTGTAGCAGCTCTGTGTTTCAACATATGCGACCTCGGACTATGTAGCAGCTTCCATGTTTCAGCATCAGTTCAACAGCGACTTTGGACAGTTCTGTGTTTCAGCACCGGCCTCAAAATGCTAATCTGCAGTTATGGACACTTATGCACTTCTAATCAATAGTTAAGTACGAGAGTGATGTAAAATATCATGCAAAACAGATTAAACGTGTAGTAATGAGAAAGGACGTTGTATACCTTGGAATGATTAGATGAAGTGATAATATGAGGCTAAATACAGGTGATCAAGGGTATAATAATGGCAAAAAGAATGGGCAAAAAGGGTACATTGTGTGGTCCTAACAGGTATGATTTATTCTTCCAAGTCTGAGTGAATAAGAGGAGGCTCAAGGAAATCAGAATGTACAAAGCAGAGGAAAAAATTCTCTATAAGTAAAGGGAAAGAAAGGAATGAGATAATAAAGAAATACAGATTTCATGCAGCAAGCTCATGAACTGATACCTGGTCTTTCCCTTCAACATGGACTTCTTTCTGTCAACAGAATCCCCTCTAGTGGAGTCACCAGGTGAATGCTATGCATAATGAGTGTGTTCAGTATTGTTCACCATCAAAGACCATAGCTAAACTTTATGTCTCCCAAGGGATACCAGGTGTAGCCAGAGGAACTGCAACATATGAGTTACTAGGTGGAATCTCCTCAGAGGAGTCCCCAGGTGCAAGTGCAATCTTCAATGGTTCTCATGTCTGATGCACCTTCAGGATTAGAAGCTCGTTGTCATTCTACCCAGGGAAAATATTCAACTTCATCCCCAGCAACGGCTCCAGAAATGTTAGCATTAGAAGTCAGTCCTGGATTGCAGCAGGAGAAGAGCCCAACGCCCATCATTTTATGTCACAATTTGTAAAAGGGGTGATCGACAGAGAACAAACTTGGAACAATATCACTTTAACTCAGAACCTTGGACTAGGCTATGCATCAACAGGTGAGGTCTTAATCTAAATTCAGTCAGTAAGTCGTAATCAGGGTGAGTAGGAGGAAGACTTGGTGAGAGAGACTGCAAGGGTCTGCTATAGGCATCAAGCTTCCAATAGCCTAGAGAAGAAAGAACAAGACATTGAGATATGCCTGGATAACACAGTTACAGCAACGCCAGGATCGAACCTTGCATCATGGTGGATACTGTAACCACTCGATTGGATCTTCCATTGAGCTACTCAGGGTAAGAGGAAAAAAAAGACACAGGAAGCTGGGCAAAACTTATCATGATACCACTATAATCAGACCATCATAGCATCATCATGATCCTCAAATGGATACTCCAATTCTGAATGTTTTAAAACAACAATTTACAATGAGGTGAAAAGAAGTTGACTGTCATTAAACAAGAATGTTTCACCTACAAATACATAACCAAGAAAACCAGTGCTTCCTCAAATCTTTACAGTCGAGAGCTTAGCTCTACCATGGATCCTTTACAAAATGGAAACAATGCCTACATATACTCAAAATTTTGTAAACAGTAGGAATGTGCTTGGGCTTCCATGGCACTGCGGTCAGGTCACTTTGGTCAAACTGTCCATGCATACGTTGGGAAAACTGCCCATGCAGTCACTTGTCAGACCCAATATTTTTCAAACTCGATGACAGTCTTTCCCCATGACCCATCCTTTTCTGGATTAACATTTAAGGGAGGAGACGATGTCTCACACACCTCTACCAACTTGAATAACTACTTCATCGAGACCAAGGAGACCCAAGTCAAACCTGCATCTACAAGAAATAGTGATCTATCTTTGGTTGTATGTTGCTTCGCTGGACTGCTGCAGGGGGGACCCAGATGGCAAACGTGGACGAGGATTTGACGAGGAGGGAGAAGGTGCCAACACTTTGAAGGTGATATGGGGGGGCGTTCATGTGGAAGTGACATGGATGGAGGGGACAACAGATGGTGGAAGGTGTGCTGAGGAGAGAGAACACATGGCAGAAGGTGAGAGGATGATGAGATGAAGGGGGCCCATGTGGACGAACATGGTAGAACTCATGGGCTCTGAGGTGTGAGAGATAGGAGGTGGACAGACGGGGGTATGTGACACCAGACGAGAAATGCTACGGGGTATGGGCATGACACAAGGTGATGTGTCATAGGAAGATGACGTGGTGGTTGAAAAAGTGACTGGTCAGGAAATAGGGACATGACACAGGAAGAATCGGTGTGGAATAGGGAGGTACAGGTGTCAAAAGATAAGAGGGATGAAGAAGAAAGGGACATGACACCTGGGAGAGTGGGGGAATAGGCGTGAGGTGGTGAAAGGTAGGAGGGAAGCGGGAGACAAGTGTCGACGGGAGAGAGAGGTGGTAAGGGAGAGAGGAAAGTGGTTTTAGGTGGGAGAGGGGTTGATAGCACGAGAATGCACCACTTCAGTGGGGGGGGATCTTAGGAAAACCGCCTCATTTAGAACCCCCCCCCCCCCTCATTAAAGGCAGAATGGAAAAGGGGGTCCAGAATCCAATCTGGGCCATAGAACTGGGCATGAAAATCCTGGCAGCCCAGATCCACGTGCTCCTTAGTGCTCATTCCAGAACCCCCCCTCTCGTTAAAGGTAGAATGGCAGGGAGGTCTGGAATTAAATACTAACTGCAGAACTAGGCGCGTAGATTTTGGCAGCCCAGATCTGCCTGTCACTTAACTAAATGTGCATTTTGCACCCCAAACTTAGGGTAAGTGGGTTTTTTAACCCCATTTATTCGCACTTTACACCATGGGACTGAAGCTGGAGAGAAACACCCCCCTTGCAAGAATTGGTGATAACAGTCCCCTTATGGTGAAAGCCCTCACGGGAAGACGCTTTAGGGAGTAAGAGAACCCATGATTAATTATGGAATAATGAGATGGACAGTGAATTTTTTAAGGAAAATATCCTATATGTATAGTGCTTGTCATTCCATTTCTAGTGGTATGTAGAACGTCACATAACTCCTCACGGTTAGAGAGTTATGACCATGTGAAGTTGAAGAACCCAGGTTTAGGTAATGGACCTAAGTTTGTTTGATGGATAATGGTATCAGTTTTGATATATTTGAAAGTAATACTATTCTATATGGATAGTACATGTCATTTCATTTCTGGTGGTATGTGGAATGTCACATAACTCCTCACGGTTTGAGAGTTATGGCCTTACGAAGTTGGAGGACCCTCATATGTCATCTAGAAGCCCCAAAAGGTCAAAGTAGTCAAAGTGGTTTAAGAGATTTTCAAAGGTAAATAATAAAGTGAAGTGATGAGTGTATTATAATTCAAAGTGAAGACAAAATAAATTATTGCAATAATAAATTTAATGGATAAATTAGAAGTGGGTTAACCCTAAAATACGGAAAGTGGGCCAAGTGACCTAGAAGATGTTTTTAAGGAAGCTACTTGGAGAGTATAAAAAAGAGGCAAGGCTCTAACATTTTAATCACACTTAAGCATATTGAATATATATAAGTGTATGAGGTAACCAAGGATATATAAGCTGAATTTCTAAGGGAAGGAGACCAAAAGAAGGCCGAAATGCAAGGAAGGATAAATTCTTTTGATGGTGCTTTCTACAGTATGTTATTTACAGGTCATCTCACCATTTTCGCTATAACTTTTTTTCTATAATGATTCAGAGTCTGAAATTGTTATTCCATTGAGAAACCATACCCAAGTATCTGTGGTAAAATATTCAACTTGTGGGTCGTTTTATTTTTGGAGTTACACTCCATGGAAAATAGGGTTTGTGGCTAGTCCTGAAACTAGTCAAAAAAAGGTGTTTCGGGTAAAAACGTCATAATTTCCTCATAACAGATCCAAATTCAATGATACCAAATGTTTTGGTTATGTTACCATATGAAGTACAATTTATAACAGTTTCAGATCAATTCAACAAATATTTTGTGCGAGGCATGCTCTACAAGGTCGCTCTCTAGAATAAGCCAGAATTCAGCAAGGTATGACATTTTTTCTATAAATCCTTTTCTAAGAGGTTTCAAGTAGTGAAACCTAGAGGAATTGCATAAAACAAAATAAATAACATTTTTTATTAGTTTCATATATTTATACATTACAGGCTCAAAGTTATGATTACTTCAAGTTAGGGTTGTTGACTAATCCAAAACTAGGCATGTGAGACTAAAGAAAAGTTTGATGAAAATGCTACTCTCTTGTTGTTAAAGTTAAGGAAGGTTTGTAGGAATGTTATCATATACACCAGGTCTATTATAGAGCTACAAATAAAATTTGGATGATGAAATTGATGAGGGATTTCGGTTGAGGTACACATTGAGAACATGGTTGACACAAGTAGTTGATGAGTTGGCACATACATGAGGTGTATAGTTGATGATGTTGGTACATATTGATGATTCATAGTTGATGATTAGTTCACACATGATTGGTACATACTTGGTACATGGTTGGATGCACTTATTTATGGTACATGTTGATTACAGGTTGTTTGGTACAGGTTGGTGCATGGTTGATGCACTTGTTTATGGTACAGGTTGATTACAGGTTGAGGTATAGGTTGATTCATGGTTCATATTTATTGGTACATTTTTACAGTGTTATATCTCACAGTGATAGTGTGATAGTGGTTCCATCATTCTACTTCTACTTCAGGGTGGCAGGATGGGGCAAGGACAGGTGGTTGTAGCCAGAGAACATAGGGGGTTGTAGCCTCCTTCTGGTTGTAGCCAAAGAATTGGGGAGTTGGAGATTCCCTCAGGTTGTAGCCTGAGAAACTAGGGGGTTAGAGCATCCTTCCAGTTGCAGCTGGAAAACAAAGGAAGTTGGTGCTTCCAATTAATGTAATTCTTCAAGACATATAAGAAAAAGCATTTAGTGGTTTTATCCTGATTTGGGTTTCCATGTAAAATACTGGTGTACTATGTATGTGTGTGATTGTTTATTTCTTACTGCTCATTATTGGATAATAATTCTACATTGATATAACATTTGAAGAAAAATGATTATATTTACGTTATTACTGATTCACCCCCCCCCCCCTCTCAGTAATCCAACAATTGGTATCAGAGTAGGTTCCTTCAGAAATCAGTTTAACCACTGAAATGTAGATCATGGAGAGTACCAACTCGTATAAAAATGGAATACCACAGTTTGATGGACAGAAGTATGCTTTTTGGAGCATAAGGATGAAGACATATATACAGGAATAGGGATTTCAAGTTTATTAATCAATTATAGATGGATACATAGCACCAACAATTCCCCCAAAAAATGGCAAAGCAATGAAACTCAGTGAGAATAATTGCAAAGACAAAAATGCACTTTTGAATGGTCTTAGTGATACGGTATTCACCAAAGTTGCACATTGTAAATCTTCTAAAGAGATTTGGGACAAGCTTCGAAATATTTATGAAGGAGATTCAAAATTCAAAGCAGCAAAGCTTCAAATTTACAGAGGTCAGTTCGAAAAACTAAAAATGAAGGAAGATGAAGTTATCATAGCCTTCTTTTTATGAGTTGATGAAACAATGAATGCAATCATAGGATTGGGAGAAGAATTTGAAGAATCTGTAATTGTTCAAAATGTACTAAGATCTCTTCCTATGAGATTCAACCCTAAGATATCAACACTAGAAGAAAGATCGGATCTAAACTCAATAAGCATGGACGAACTGCATGGAATATTCATAGCATATGAGATGAGAATTGAACAGGAAAATCCAGATGTAAAAGAAGCAGCCTTCAAAGCATAAAAAAGATCAAAGTAAAAGAAAAAGGAACAAGAATAATATAGCATCAGCAGCGACGTCTCAGAAGATGATGAAGAAGTGGCAAACTTCATGAAAAGACTGTACAAGGGAACCAACGGTAGGTATAGAGGTAAGATTCCTTTAATTTGTTTTAATTGTGATGGTATTGGTCATTTTTCTAACAAATGTCCTCATAATAAAAATCGAAATGATGAAGGTTACTCAAAAGGCAGACAAACATATAAAGGTAAAAGAACTACAAAGAAAGTTTTCAAGAAAAGATTTTGTACCAAAGAAGACATCTCATCATCAGATGAACATGAAGTCAGTGACAGTGAAACAGGGAGCGTTCTATTCATGGCAGTAGAAGACTCCAAAAATGAATATGAATAAGAAATTGAAGAGGTAGAAGTTGACTTTTGAGAAGAATTAATGAGTGCCATAGAAATTATCAGAAGAGAAAACAAGAAAAACAAGAAACTACAAACAGAACTAGATAAGAAAAAGGACACTCAAGAACTAGAACAAATGATCACAAAATTGAAGGTTCAAATAGAAGAAGATAAAAGAATTGAAGAAGCACTCAAAGAAAAGATAGAATGAAAGGACAGGATCATTGGAAACCTGGAAGTAGATATTATCACACTAAGAAAGGATATTCAAAAGAAAAATATGCAGAATAGCTCAAAAGTTCTGGATGACATTATCAGCAGTCAAAAATATCATCTTGACAAGTCTGGACTTGGATAAAATAAGACAGAAAAGGGGTCAAGATCCAAAACAACAGAGCAAGAAACAAATCCAAAAATCTATGCAGAAATAATCAAAGAGGATAAAAAGATATACAGGGAAGATTACAAGGACACTCCTCCACCGAGACGATTTAGATTTCAAAATCAACAACAGATACACAAGCCTCAAGAAGAAGAAGGATTCATAAGAGCATCTCCTTTCAAAAGAGATTCAACTACCAAGTATCAAACTATATTTTTTGGTTTTTGTTATGCATTTAATAATTTTGGACATAAAGCTTTAAATTGCAGAGCTAACAATAGGAACAATAACTACTTTGAGAGCCATACACAAAGGGGTTATTCAAGAAGACGTAGTGAAACACGGAGAAGAAGTTACAATAGGTTTGAATCTTTGATCACTTAAGTGGAAGGTTACAAATGTAACAATTTTGGACACATGGCCAAAAATTGCAGAATGACAGTCCCTCCTAAAGAACCTCAACAGATTCACAAACAAGAACCTCAGAAAATGACATGGATAAGAAATAAAGATCAGTATAGCAATGAAGAATGCACAATCACTCTACAAGATAAATAGAAGAAACGTGGTTGGTATGTTAACAGTGGTTGTTCAAAACACATGACAAGTGATAGAGACAATTTTCTTACATTACGAAAGGAAAGAGATGGATCAGTCTCCTTCGGAAATGATGATTCAGCCAAAATCATTGGAAAAGCCACAGTCTGAATTGGGAACAAGAATGAAAAGGAAGAAAATGTTCTACTAGTAGAAGATATGAAACATAATCTTTTAAGTGTGAGTCAAATGTGTGACCAAGGTCATAAAGTTACTTTCGATTCAAAAAAGTGTGAGATAAGAAAATAAGGTTCAGGGAAATTGATCACTACAGCTGCAAGAACTTCAAGCAACATATATGTGTTAAGCGAAAATGGAAATGAAAAGTGTTGTCTAGGAAAGGAAGATGAAAGTTGGCTATGGCACAGAAGAATGGGTCCCATGCATTTTGATAACCTTGTCAAAGTCAGAAAAAGAGAAGCAGTCAGAGAAATACCCCAGATCACGAAACCAACCAACACTTTATGCAAGCATTGCCAACAAGGAAAGCAAACAAATACCAGGTTCAAATCAAAGGAATATTCAACAACCAAATCATTGGAAATTGTGCATATTGATCTAGTTGGACCAAGTACAACAAAAGTCTTAAAAGGTAAGAGATACTTTATGTTATTAGTTGATGATTATACAAGAATGACTGCAGTTTGCTTTCTCAAGAACAAGTCAGAAGATTTTGAAAACTTCAAGATCTATAAGGAAATGGTTGAAAATGAGATGGATTCAAGAATAAAATGCTTAAGATCGGATAATGGAGGAGAATTGAACTCAAAGGAATTTATGGACTACTACAGCAATCATGGAATAAAAAGGAAATTCTTTGTCGCTAGGACACCTCAACATAATGGAGTTGTTGAAAGAAAGAACGGGATAGTACAATAAATGGCTCGAACAATGATAATGGATTCAAAGTTGACAGATATTTTTTGCACATAGGCAGTGCATACAACAGTTCACATTCAAAACAGAGTAATGCTCAAAAACAACACTGATAAAAATCCCTACGAGCTATGGAAAGGAAGACCAACAAATGTGAAGCACTTAAGAGTTTTTGGAAGCAAATGCTACATCAAAAGAGAAGATGGAAGAATGGGAAATTTTGACTCTCCTGTGGAAAAAGGAATACTTGTTGGTTACTCAAGTACAAGGAAAGTATACAAGTGTTAAAATCTAATATTAAACAAAGTTGTGGAAAGCATCAACATAACAATTGATGAAATAGGCATACCAGAATCAAAGGAAGAAAAACACAAATCAATGGAACAACTTTTCTAAGAAGAAGATGAAAAAGAAGTAGAAGAGGAAGATGAAGATGAAGAGAATCCGACAGAAGCAGAAGAGCAAGTTCAACAAGTATCTCCAAAGACACCTAGCAAATGAGTACAGAAGAATCATCCTTCAGATCAAATTATTGGAAACAAAGATGCAGGAGTTGAGACTAGAAGAAAAATATGCTCACCAGAGCAAACACACCTAGCACTCTTATCTACAATTGAACCAAACTGTTTTGAAGAATCCAACAAGGATGAATTTTGGAATAAGGCCATGGATGAAGAATTGGATCAAATAGAGAAAAATGACACTTGGGAATTGATTCCAAGACCAAAGACTAAGAATGTGATCGGTAGAAAATGGGTTTTCAGGAATAAATTGAATGAAGATGGACAAGTTACAAGGAACAAAGCTAGATTGGTATGTAAAGGATAAGCACAAATTGAAGGAATCGACTTTGAAGAGACATTTGACCCAGTTGCCAGAAAGGAAGCAATCTGTTTGTTTTTAGCTTATGCATGCTCCAAAAATGTTAAAATATGTCAGATGGACATAAAATCATCTTTTTTGAATGGGGAACTTGAAGAAGAAGTCTACATTGAACAACCAGAAGGATTTCAGTTGTCAGAGAACACATACTATCTGTGTAAATTAAAGAATACCTTGTATGGTATAAAATTGGATCCTAGAGCATGGTACTCCAGACTAGATAAGTATATGTAGCAGGCAGGGTTCAGAAAAGGAAGTGCAGACAACAACCTCTACATCAAGGTAAGTCAAGGTAATATTTTATTAATTGAAGTTTATGTTGATGATATTATTTTTGGTAGTGATGATGACAGGTTAAGCCA
>ML779865.1:2434685-2447514 GCA_009831015.1 Picea engelmannii | reverse complement strand
ATGGAGTATATCACTTGTATATGAGTAATTTGATGACTTTGGGGGCACTTTCCTCAGTGCTCATTTTCTTATTGATGTACATGTTTTGACATAGATCCACCTTGTATTTTCTCGTGGATGTGATCTCATTGGTGACATAGATCCACCGTGTATTATTTCATGGCCATGGCTTTGCATTTTATGTCATGGATCCATAGTGTATTGTTTTGGTGGCCATGATTTGATACTCTTCAAAGTTTGGGCATGTCTACTTTAGGGATGGTCTATACATGTCTATACATGCCTTTTACCTACGGACCTCTTTTCTCTCTCCTCACATTTCCTCACAGTTTATTATAATGTGTTTTAGCCATCCATTCCTTTCCTGACCTTACACATTAGGAGGAATCTGTTATAGCCTTAATTTCCACCCTACATTTTCAGAAGTGACCCAACAAAATATGTAATCCAAGACACAACTCTCAACTCAAGTTTTAGACAATTTTTGAGGGGTGTTGCTAGTCAAATATGAGATGATCAACGACATGTCTTTTATCATCAATTCACAACAAGAGACGCCCCCTGTAATATTCTAGTTTTGTAGAGTTTCGAAGAGTTGAGGGAGATATGAGTAGGTCCTTTGTGGCATGATCCTTGGAAATCACAAAATTCGAGTCTCCATTTGTCTCTAGACGATATAGAATTTCTCCAGTTCCTCTTCCAAGAATCTATACAAGGAAGGTTAGTCTTGAGCATGAGAATGAAGAATCATTTATAGATATAGGCTGCCAAAATACATAAGTTCTTATCCATCTACATCAGTTGTATTCAAATTGCCTAGCTTGGTTGAGAAGCTGAGGAGGAGCAAGGATCAATGGGCAAGGAGGAATGCATCTACACTTTGAGGTAATGTGTCTTGATGTACTTGCATTTTGAATTAATATATCTTTGATTTTCCCTGATGAATATTTGTACTTCATTAATGAATGTTCATATTTGGTTTATTTCATCATAGATCATGTTATATCCAAGATACATGTAGGATTCTAACACTAGGAAGAGAAGTAGAAAGGTATTGTTTTGTCTCTTGTGTGTAGGAAGCGAGTTGTAGGAGTTGGAGCTGGAAATTTAGGGCTACAACAACCAGGACATATGGACGAAAACCTTCATAATAGGGTATGCCATTCTTTAATTTCCCCCTGTAATTGTGAATTTGATTGCTTGTTTCTAGGGAGAACCACCAAAATCTATCCCATAGTCTATCTAGGATCAATAGGTAGATTCTAGGGAGATCTTACTATCCACCGGTGAGATTTTTTCCATAACAAAGTAAGCCTTCTTATAATAATTGTTTTCACACTAATATGTTGGCCTTATTTACTATTGATGGAATCCATACATTGCAATACATAGTATTGGCATAGGGGAAGACCCAAGGTTCAACGCTTCAATATCTCACCAACAAAACCCTAACTATCATCCCTTTCGACAACACCTGCGAAGCAGATGAAGTCTCACCCGAGCTAGAGGTAGGGGGGTTGCAGGACTCAAGTGTCTACAACCTAACTGGGACACAGATCTGTGATCACAACACTCAAAAAATCACTTAGCCAACAATATGCATTAAGTTATGATCGTTATTCACATCGAAAATTAACCCTAATTACATATTAGCGCAGTAATGCCCAAGATTAAGCACATCTAACCATTTGGCACATATCATTAGAACATATCTAGCATTCATTCACACCATAAATCCCTAAGAATTCATGGATCTATCTATCATACATAAAGAATGGTGCACTAAGAAAACAAATACATAAACAACATAAACCACATCGAAGAAAACACATCAACACAGAACATACATGGTTCACGCCAGTGTGGGGCTACGTCCACCAAATATTCTTCTTATTTATTGATATTCAAGATTCCTTACATTCCTTTAATCCTGTGCACAAATCCACAGAGCACAAATTCACACTGGACAAGTGATCTACACACAATGCACTAGATCCACCTTCCTCAAAACCAGGTCTAGGAACCAAGCCTCTTACAATTACTTGCACTTATCTCTGCAAGTATTAACACACAGTATGCACAAAAGCCAACAATCATTCTTCGCACTTAGCATCCTTTACATATTGTTGCATGAAGCCAACTTAGACAGATTCTCTCTAAGTCTTATCTACTTATTTATACATTACAAAAAGGGCCTAAACATGGGTAAAACCATGGGCCGACATCCCATACCCATTACATAAACCCTAAAACCCAAAAATCCCACAAAATGGGTGAGATCCCATGATCTCCACTTTGCCTGAGTGCTATGTCTTTGACCAGCCTATCAAAGTCCCAAAAATGGTCAAACACGACCAAGATTCTCCCAAAAATTGGTCGAGGGCCAACAAGCCCCCAACACTCACCTATGGCTCATCCCAAGTCACTCTGATCTAGGTAAAATTGCTTCTAAGTCCTGAATCTTAGATCGAGCTACCTCAACTTGCTGCTTCGCTAGAGCCTCTTGCTCGGTGAACTCCTAGATTACTTTCTCAGTGACAGGCCCTTTCAGGCGCTATTCCATTATGGCGACCACCTGTTCCAACTGTGATCCTTTTCCCTCTATCTCTTCAAAAAATGTGCAGGCTTCGTCCTGCACCAGCTAGAGTCTTTATGTCACCTCCATAAGTCTGCTCTCGATGGTAGTGACCTGTTGTTGAACTGCATGTTGCTCATGTGAACTTTTCATCTTTTCCACTATAGTAAGCAGCTACATCTGTGCTTGCATAGTCGACAACTATTGCTTCTCTTCCTGGAGTTGTGCCTCCAATGCCCTTAGCTCTAGATCTTCTGCAAGGAGCTCATAAGTCTGTGCACTTCAAGCACTTAGTTGCTTACATTCTGAAGCCAACGCCATGATTCTTTCTACTGTGCTCCTAGTAGTTTCTTCCTTCTGATCTCTCACTTCTTGCGGAGTGCTCAACACTTCTTGAAGTTATAGCTTTGTTACTCTTCCTTGAAGTTGTTGAATGGCCTCAATGAGCTTCCCTTATTATCTCTCAGATGTCTCTTCTTCCATATTTTCCAGGCCTGACACAGAGCGAAGTGCTCTAGTTACTACCTCTCTAACCCCCATCTTCTCTGCGAGAAGCTGGTCTTTTTCTCTATGGATCTGCTCTCTGTCCTCTTTGAACTTCGCTCTAATGTCATCATTCTCTTACTGTGCAACCTAAAGTTTCTTTAAGGCCTCCTCCTTTTCTTTCCTCAAGGCCTCTGTGGCCTGCTCCTTTTCTTCTTGGACTCGGTGAAGGCGAGCCTCTATTGCATCTGCTAATCTGCATAGTTGGGTGGGCTCATCCCCCAATTCTTCACCTTCTGATGACAATGAAGCAATAGACACTGTGTGTCTCTAATAGATATATTCGTGTATCCCCTTCATAACCACCTCGATTCTGTCATACATCATCTCTTGTTTTTCTCCATGTCTCTGCAAGATGTCTTATGAAGCATCTTCTATCGTTGTGATGATGAGATCAATGTCATATACTATGAACACGTTCTTCGACAGAGGATTATTGGCTTGGGACTTATTTCATGCTGAGGGTTTCTGCGGAGATGATGTCTCTGCCTCTGTAATGGGATACTTTGGTGGTGTCACTTTGCCCTTTTCTTTCTTGTCTTCTTTGACTTTCTCCTCCTGGTTTACTTTGTTTCCTCCTCCTCCTTCAGGTGAGTCAGGAGCAATTTCCTACGATGCGTTATCCTTCTCCTCATTGTCTATATCCCACACTTCCTCCTTTTTCTTTTTCTTTGCGTTTCTCTATCCATCATACTCCGTTCGGGTGACCAAAGGACTTTCAATGATGTCGGGGTCGGAGAGTTCTGCATCTCCGACCGGTACAAGGAATTCGGTTGGCCATTCCTTGGTTATCTCCTCCATGTATTCATCAGTCAATTTATAGTACGAATACAACTCCTCCTTGCTTTCATCCCTATGCACAGTGATGTAAATGAAGTGTCGATCTGTGTGGAACTTCGCTAGCGGTCTATAAGTATGAAAGGTGTTCAGGGTCATTTGGGGGAATGACTCAATGGCACGTATGAGTTGTAGGTAGTATGCGTAGAACGCCGCATTTGTCTGCCATTGCTTCACCATATCACTTGTATACCACAAGGTGGTGAAGCTTGTGGCCAATGGTTATAATGGTTCGACTTCTGGGAATGTCGCTCCCTCCATCATCTCTGAATAGACAAATGTTATTAAGATAAAAAAATAGCTAAAGTGGAACTCGTAGCCTTGGTACTACGCTTCGTGATAATCCTTCTCCAAGTCTTTGATGAGGTAACTTGCCTAGTTCATTTGCATCCCTTCGATGCACTTCCCTACGAGGTCAACTACAAACCCCATGACTTGTGTCGGCCGGTTATTCCTGACGATCTTGCCTACTATCAGCTGACAATCTAGGTGCACTGCGCCATATTGGATGGAGGCTACCTTGTAGCCTCACTTCCCCTTCTCCACATCGTCGTATGCTTCCTTTAATAGTTGTGCCAAGGAGCGATCTGATGTCTTTCCTGGGTAGAACTGGTGAGGGTCCAGTCCTTGCATGCTCAATCCGGTGATCAGGTGCATCAGCATCAGATCCACAGTCACGCACCTATATATCCATAGATAACCTCCATGGTAGCATGACAGGAGGATTTTAACGCATGTGTTGACCTCCTGATGTCTGCCAAAGTGGGGGATATTCATGAAGTTCAGGATCGTCGATCTTGCAATGTCCTTGATCCATGGTTGGGGAACTATATTAGGCTTATTCCCAGTCGTCTTTGTCAGGTACCTATGCGGTGCGAGCATCGCATAATTATTTCGGTCTCCCATATTGAAATCGTTGAACTTGAGAATTGGGATCAGTCCTGCTATCGCACAGTTTGTAGCTAGGAGTAAAGGCTATAAGGTAGAAGGCCAAACTGGCATAACAGGAACATATCCCACCCAATGTCACCACGATGGGTAGTTTCTTTCTCTTTAGGGAGGTTAGGCCCAAGGGAGACGTCCCCGGTGACCTGGGGTTTTGAAGAGGCAAAAGGTTAATAGGATGAAGATAAGTTCCCCCCCCCCCCNCCCTTCACAGATCACCACCAATCAGAAGTTCCATCTAAATATCCAATAATAACATAAAACCCAATGAAGAGTACCTGCATGCAACAAGACAACAAAAAACGGATACTTGCAAGTTTATTTCAATGGGTTAGTACTTCATATCAATCAAGAACTATCTGATATTCAATATAAGCAATTTGAAAGTAAATGTTGACGAATTCAATGTTTACACAATAGCAATGAAAAGATAATGTCACTTTGATAATAAATACTAGAACGATGTGGAATTCAATGTAACCAATCAACACTTTATTTAATGAATGCCTTAACCACCATTTAATTGCTCATAAAGTAAAACATTGCTGCAATAAAGATGAAATATTCAATGATGACGTCAGCAACTTAGGGTTAGTAGGTTAGTCTAGGCTAGGGTTAGTGTAGTTAGGGTTTCAATTCAAAAGCTTTGAGAGTGTTTAGATCAAGTTCTACTTCAATGTTTGAGGTCTTAGATCAGTGCCTTAGGGTTTAATGGCGTCATAAGTGAAGGACGCACAGGTTGAAGGAGGCAAGATTTTAAGGACTAGAGGGAAAAGTTTTGAAGTGTTGCTAAAGAAGGGCCTCAAAATCGGAACCCTAGGGGAGAGAGGCTCACTCTGGTGTTTCTAAAGCAAGGCGTCGTCCTCTCTCCTCCTTCCCGGCAAGACGGCTAGCTCATATGAAGCACAAAATCAAGACAAGAAGGCTTAATGAGGGAGAGTGTTGCTACAACAAGGCTCTTTCATCAAACCCTAAAGGAAAAACGACCCTAAGTATAGATAACCTAGGCCTAGGACGTCTCCCTCCTGTTGGATTCTAAATGGTACGGCTAGCACAAGGGAAAGAGAAACAAGGAGTGTAGCTACGGCTAGGCTCTGTTTCTCTCTTGCAATGGTTGAAAGTTTCTCTATCAGGGGACATGAGACAAGGACCTACTTGTGTGTTTGTCACCTAGGGTTTTGATTCATCAAAATAAATAAACATATGTAAGAAATTAGACTACAACCATTCATTCAAGAAGTTTTGCAGAAAAATACTTATAATTCATCAAGAAATGACCATGCAAACCCTAGTTGTAACACCTTCCTTCAAGAGAAACACCATAAAATGCCAAAAATTGTCTTCCTTCAACAAGTGTGCCTCCCTAGAACAGCCAAAACCCTAGAATAGGGTGCAAATTTCAGACCTCACCAAGTGGTGAGTGAAAGATGATGATAAAATGAGAGTGAAAACCCTCAATATATACTGTATCAATGACCTAATTTTACTTTTTAGGTCATAAAAAGGCCGACAAGGCCATAATGTCAAAATCATATTGTTTTTACATTAAATGCTAAGTAAAAACTCTAATTAAGAAGAAAAGAGAGTAAAAACCCCTTCAAAGGAGGCACTATCCCTTTCTAGGGAAAATGAGGCATCCAGGAGCAAAATGTTAGCCCCCCAGGGGCCTTTCCAACATGCCACACGTGCCTGTGCTGCCCAGTCTACCTCCAAAAGTGTCCATGAAGCTGGATGATGTCATGGTGAATATGGGGATGTCCTAAGCCTTCCAAGGCTAGCGTTCCAATGAAAAGGGGTCATTCCCCCTAGGTCTAGTCCGGCCGGAGTGTCTCTGGTGGAACGTCCTCTTCCTCTCAGGTGCAAAACCCCTGATCAAGCTTTGTCCTACTTCTTCCCCCTGATGAGGTCTCAGCATCCATCTGGTGGGCTCTTCATCCCCATGGAGGTCCAAACTGGTCATCTCTCCATGTGTATCGTTCCAAATGGTACCTGTCCATCAGGAATGGTCCTGGAAATCAAAAGCTACTCCCTCCATGAGCTCAGCAGTCACAGTTATCATAGCAATTTCAATCACATCTCATAATCAATATTATTAAACATATGTATAAAACCCCTAATACATCAGTCAATAGCTCAAAGACATTACAAAAACCCGCAATACAAGATTGGAGAAAAGGACAAGGCATCCTATTGGGCTAGTGTCCACAAGAAAAGGAAAGTTTCAAGAAAGATCTCATTCAAGCCATGTAAGTGAGTTTATGTGGCTAAGGGATGTCCAAACATGTGGGCGCAGTGAGGGCCAAGGATTCATAAGTGTTACCTGTGGGTGCCATTATAGAAGGCGAGTTGTGCCTGTCATGGATGCATTTTTTCCAAGCCCATTCTTGACTTTATTCTTTTTATTCTTGTTTTATTCTTTTATTTGCCTTTTTTGTTCAAGAACTAACCAGGGGACACTACCTTGTCATGGTGACCAGAGCTAACAGCATTACCCACAAGTACTTTCACAGAGATGAGAAGGATGGCTCGTGATGAGACCCCCTTTCCCTTGGCCATGCAACCAAAGGTCATTGCCCTGGCATGGTAACTAGATGGTGTCAATGTCACATTGTTAGGTACCCATGGACCTAATAGGCTAGCTCGTGATGAGACCCCCTATCCTCTGACTAGGTCTTGTTTTGTTATTTTTTGGGTCCCTCTTGTTTCTTGCTGAGAGGATTTTTACTGCCTTCTTAGGGAACCCTGGGCGAAGCATCTCGATGTTCTATTTCTAGGCTTTTGTCTTTTACTAGCTACTTTTACCTTCTGGGCCTTTATCCCCTTCTTCCCACGAGATAAGGTGGAATCCTACAAATAGGTCAACCCAATGCCCAGACAAGGGGAATGGGATAAATGAGTGGGAGATAAGATGAAACAGTGGTACTATGATGGGAGCGAACGGTGGCTTTTCAAAAATTCCCCCAGTGGAAAACCAATACCTATGGGCACAAGCTTGCTAGGGCACCCTGTCAATTTCCCCAAGCATGGTCAAGTGGGATAATGTAAGATCCAAGCAATTGTTAGAGATAAAAGGAATCAGATGCATATATTTAAAGGTTTCAATGATCAAAAGTGACACATACCATGATACCTGGACCAATTACCTCATGGAGAAAGAACCTCTTATGATACAGGATCAAGTCGATGGTGATGGATGTTGTTGCTTCTGACAAGACAAATATGATGAATGAAGAAAAGGTCGGCCCTCCAGGGCCATGCTTAGGTCAATCCTTCTCTTGGTACTCCATTTTTAGGACCCGTGGGCCTCAAGACTTGATCTCCTAGTTATCCCTAAAAAGTGGGGGTAACATCTGGCTCCAACTCAGAGACATGTGCTCATCGTAGAGCACATGAGAACCTCAACATATCTGGCATAACCTGAAGACCTGCTCAATCTCAATAGAAGTATCAGTAACAAAATTGGGGTGGTAATGCCTCCCCTGCATACATATAGATGTATATATACTAAATTAAAACAATCAATATGCGATTGTAAAGCAAAGTACCTACCTTTACTTACCTATTGGTTGGATGTTCGATGTAGTCAAATGAGCAGTGTAGCCAATCCAACAATGTCCCACGATACCTTCCTTTGTGCTTCATCATAAACCAAAATAGTGATAAATCAAGCACAAAAATTTCATGAGTTAGAATATATATCATATCATCACAAATCTCAAAGTCTAACTCATGGAAGCGGGTGGGAGGGATAAAATCTTGCCAAGTCCATCTTTGAGGAAAGTACTCAATCCACTTCAGGAAGGGATCAAGAAAAGTCCAAGGTTTAGAACACTGACTCAAAAGGTCGGCACACTGGCTACCTAAGATGTTCTCATACTGTGAATTCTGGGAAGGGATTGACAAGGATGTATTAGATGACTAGAAAATTCTGAAGGGATAAAAAACTAAGAAGATACACTTAAGCTTGTAATATTTAACCAACCCTTGGACTCTAGGGTTTTCCCCAGAGGAAACTCAAAATCAAAAACATACTTCCCAACCACAACTCTAGCAATACAACAAACTATAGTAATCAGAAGTGGTTTGGGAGATTCGTCACAAGGATCCTCCTTTAAGCAAAGGTGGTCCTTACTTGTATTAAGACCTGAGCATAGTGGTGGTTGGTAATCATCTTCATGGAGAGAATCCAAGTGCTCAGAAGGGTACTCATCAAAAATATCAAGGTAAGACTAAAAAACATCAGGAAAACAAGGTACTAGGTCATCCTTGGTTTTTTGAAAAGTACGGGTAAAAATCTCATCTCCTTGTTGCCACTGGCCAAAAGTAATTTGTTGTGATAATTGCAAGGGAAGCACTTGGAAATGACTCTCAGTTTCATAGATGGGATCCAGGTCATAACCAACTATATCCCACCTACGTCTCCCAACAAGTATGAACTAATCAATGTTATCAACAATGCCACTATTTGTATCATAACATGCAGGGTTTGAAACTTTTGAAAATTCATTCTCCTCCTCCTCATTTCTTTCATCATAAAGAAAAGCATCATCAAAAACTAGGGGAGGAGGGAAACTTATTGTTTCTTCTCATGCAGGGGCTTCGAGGACTTTGGTGTTTTTAGCATGTGTTATTGTTTCATCCTCATGGATTGCTTCTTTGTCTTCAATTGTATAGCAAGGAATATCCATTTCGTTCAAGGATTTCATTTCTCCTGCATTATCTGAATCAAGGAACAAGGTGTTGTCGGTATCCTGAAAAGGGAAACAACTAACCTCATTATCATTATGTTGTGCAGGAGAAACAGGCTCTTGGATGGCCTTATCAGAAGGAGGAGTGCAGGTCGATACTTCATCATCTTGCTTAGGTTCTTGCTCCTTAATCACGTCCTCATTCTATTGGTCAAAAACTTGTTCCCTTCTCTCTTATGGATCTTCAGCAAAGGTTTCAAAGGAAACTAGTTTTATCAAGCTGAGAGTGTCCATGGTATGGTCATTGGTTCTAGAAGAGGAGAGATACTTTTCTATTCGAATGGCCATGTTGTGAGCTTCTGCAAGATTTTTTAGATTCTTTTTATTTAGGAGTGATGCAGGAGCATTGCAAGTAGACAAGCGAGCGCGGAGGTGGAAGACAGTTGGACAAGCACTAGCACATTTCATGTTGAAATGTTTTGAAGTTTGAATGCGAAAATGTTAATGTAATAGTTAAGTTGAGGCGTACTCGCATTTATGCTGGAGTGTTGTAAACAGATCATGAGCGATTTCTCTCATCTGTAGTAGATAGAGGCATTTAAGTCTATTTATGAAAGTAGGTAGAATTAAATGATATATTAGACAGTTTAGAGAGTAGGGGGGGGAACCAACTATAGACAACCTCATCTTGTATCATTTGTAACATTATCAATCATCAATTGTATTATTGAGCATAGAGAGCAAAAGCAGAGAGAGTTGTGTAGAGAAGAACCCATGTACAGAAGTCCTGAATTAATATATGAAGCTTTGATTTAGACTCATGGTGTCATAACGCTTTCTGTGTATACATGTTGAATGCTATGTTTATGGTTGGATACTCTCTGTTATGCATTTTCTTTATATGTTGTGAATGTATGATTTCATATTTAAATGTTTGAAGTCTGAGAGAGAGTGAGAGAATGAGGTTCAATTGTTTCTCTACCTAAGTGAAAGTTCCTGCAAGGAGTGCAGTGAAGCATCCGCAAGGAGTGCGTTGACGAAGATCCAGAGTTCATCTCTAAGACTCAGGAGAGATAATGTTGTTCTCAATTCCGTAGAAGTGCAGGTGGAGCACAGAAGTCGTGCAAGGAATGCGTAGGCTAGTTGAAAGTTTAGAACTTATCAGCTAGGGTTGTGAGTTGAAGGACTACTGTCGCAAGGGGAGTGCACAGAGTCAAAGGAATCAAATACGCAGAAGTATTTGAAGGTTGCCGCAAGGAGTGCGTGCAGGAGTCTTTTTGAAGACTTGAGTTTGTAAAGAAAGCTCAGGAGGGTTAGTGCCTTCAAAAAATACTTCAAAGGGAGGTGAAGTGAAGTTGCTTTGGGGGAAGTTAAGGTTCAATGGAATAAATGTGGCTATCTTCATAGGAGTTATCAAGGAACAATGAGTGGTTGGGATTCTCTGAGAGGAATTCATGAAATCACGTGGACCATAGGATTCAGGGAAGTTGTAGGGTGGCTAGAAGTAAGCGAGCTTACCACTCTAGGATCTAGAATCAACGTGGACCGTTGATCGTGTTTTGCACAAGTTGTTGGATCATTTCGGTATTTTGGGGATCCTAATGACACGGATTTGAGCACAGTGACACGAAAATCCCGAAGTCACAAGTTGCGATAAGAGTTGGGTTAGGATTTCAGGATTTCGGCACTTTAGGTGTCGGGAGACGAAGGAGACAGCGCTTTGGGAGCGAGAGTCCCAAAAACCCAGAAAAGTGACAACTGGCAGGAGTCTACGTCAAAGGTAATAATTGGTTGAGTAGACAGGTGGCGCATCCTTGTCAAATAGGTGGAGTCAATATTCGTTGACTATTTCAGGGTTCGGACGTTAGAGAGGGTAGAGCCTTGCATCTGGATTCACGAAATTGTGAAGTCCAAATTCTCGATGAGGTGAGAAGCCCATTGAAAATTCAACCTTTGCCGAGTGCATAGCAGTTTGGCATTTCGAGTTTCGAAGGTTGAAGAGACAAGGAGCCTCGACAATAGGAATCGCGAAATCGTGAAACCCAAAACTCTGAAATCGGGAAATGCGCGACCACGTTGTTTGGTCAGGAGATTTGAGTTGATGCCTAGTGTTTGATCACGCGGCTCAATTCATAAGGACCTGTGGAAAAACACCATTGTAGGTGTGCAGGATTTCCCGAGGAGGAATTGAAGAGTCAAAAGAGATTCAAAGGGAAGATAAAGAATGATCCTGTAGTGGACCTCAACCCGAGGGTTCGGGGGTCTGTGTCAAGTTTGGTATCAAATATTGACTCTATTTGTATATTTCAGGCAGAGGAAGCGAGAGGGAGAAGAAGAGCACTCTAGTACACATCAGTTGTGATATAAAGAGCGCAGAGAGAATTCTTTTCTTTCTATAGCAGAGAAGGATATTCTCATCCATGTCACCGAGAAGGAGAGAAAGGCCAATGCCCGATCCAGCAGTGAAAAAGGAGATGCGCGAACTACGTGCTAGACTTGATGCCATGGAGACAGCACAGAGGCACACAGTCGGCACTGGAGATGTCAGCGAGAATGAAAGTGAAAGTGAAAATGAGGCTGGACATGAAAAGACCGTTGCAGCTAAAGATGCAGTAGATGAATGCCTATTTAGGGTTGTTACCAGGATAGGTGCTAGAGCAAAAATGGACATTCCAGTATATGAAGGAAACCTGGATGTTGAAGAGCTTCTAGACTGGATTAGAGCTCTGGATAAATATTCTGACTATGAAGATGTTGAGGAAGACAAGAAGGTCAAACATGTTGTCACAAGACTTAAAGGACATGCAGCATTGTGGTGGGATGAACTACAAGTTGACAGACACTGCAAAGGCAAGCAAAAAATTGTTGGTTGTGGAGCCTGATTATCTTCCTGATTCAGAGGTCCTTGCTTTTATCCGTGTTTATACCCCATGAAGTATTTACACCCCAGAAGTATGTACACTCTTCCACGCGGGGGAGTGCAGAGGGGGGGTACCCCCTCTGCGAGGTCCGGGGGGGCTATCCCCCTGGCTGAGGGGTCTGGGGGCAAGCGGGCCCCCAGCGGGGGTTTAGGGGAAGCGTCCCCCGATGGGGGTTCTGGGGCGAAGCCCCCGAAGAAAAAATTGCCTTATAAAAGTATATTGTAATTTCATTGTAAATCTGGACCGTTCATTATAAGGTCGCAGATCTAACGGTAGAGATTATGTTAGGGTTTTTTGCCCTAGAAGGCAACCCTCTTTTA
>ML779865.1:2386187-2405489 GCA_009831015.1 Picea engelmannii | reverse complement strand
GCAAGAATTTGAAATGTCTTTACTTGGGGAACTAACATTCTTTCTAGGATTACAAGTGCAACAAGCAACATATGGCATTTTCCTATCACAAACAAAATACCTTAAGCAAATCCTCAAGAAGTATGGCATGGAAGATTGCAAACTTGTAAGTACACCAATGATAACTGGGTGTAATCTCAGTTCTAATGATGATTCTCCCACAGTGAATCAACCAGAATACAGATCTATGATAGGAAGTCTACTATATCTCACGGGACAAGACCAGACATTATGCATGTAGTTGGGATTGTTGGACGATTTCAAGCCAATCCAAGAGAGTCTCACCTTCAGGCTGTGAAAAGAATATTCAAATATCTACAAGGAACTCAAGATTTTGGACTCTGGTATCCAAGGAATGCTGATCTTACTCTTCATGCATATACTGATGCGGATTGGGCTGGAAGTGTTGATGATCGCAAAAGCACTAGTGGTGGTGCATTCTACATGGGGCCCCGGTTAGTATCCTGGTTCAGCAAGAAACAAAGTTCCATTCCCATCAAATATCACTTCTTACGAGAACAGGTGCTTGAGCAAAAGGTGAAATTGGAGTATGTTCCCTCCGAAGAACAAGTTGCTGATATATTTACCAAACCTCTACCCAGGGAAGCATTCGAATATCTCCGCCAAAAACTGGGAGTAGTCTCTGCCATGCAGAGGATCAGGTCTACCTAAGTACAGAAATCTCAATTGGTTGTACGGTGCTGATAAGCATCTCTAAATGCTCTGGCTAAGGGGGAGCCTTGATAATATGACAAGGATTATTATGAAAATGCAGCATGATCTCAGAGGGATCATGGTATTGTCCACTCTTTTCCATTGATGTCAAAGGGGGAGGAAAAAGACAATTGCAGAAGAGTATTGCCATCAATGACAAAGGGGGAGATTGTTGGAAATATTGTCATTGATGGCAAAGGATGAGGCAAAGGAGGAAGAAGAGTTTTCATATAAGAAAATCAGTGTATGGTGGTTATGTATGGTTGAGTTTTGGATGAGCGCATATGATTGCTGCAGAGCATCGCCGACAGCCGTCAGATCTGCAGGAGCTGTGAGGAAGATAAGCCATCGAGAATCGGAGTTTCACGAGTCCCGTGAACAATTACAACAGAAACCCCAAAATCGCGATGAAAGAAATATCGACTGAACCTGAACTGTCAGATCAACTCGCCGACAGCCGTCAGATCTGCAGAAGCTGCGAGGAAGATAAGCCATCAGGAATTGGAGTTTCACGAGTCCCGTGAACAATTACAACAGAAACCTTGAAATCGCGATATGTGATTTCGCGATTTGATCGCAGCCATTAAAGCAAGCATGAGATATGGACCGTTGATTTTCTTCATCAGAGTTTCGGGGATCGAGATTTCAATATGCAAAGAACACAATGCAACGAAAACCCCAATTTTGCGATATGAAAAATCACGAGTTAATCACAGCCGTTGGATAAGAAGTGATCTGGACCGTTGATCATAGCCCTGGTCGGAGTTTCGGCGATCAGGACTTTGAAATATCAAGAACACACTGCAACAGAAACTCCGAAATCGCGAAACGTGATATTGCGATTCAATCGCAACCGTTAAGTCAAGATCGCACCAGGACTGTCGATCCAACTCATGACAACAGACCACGTCAGCTAAGCAACACGTGGCACAACCAGGTAGTGACAAGTGTTAGAATGATTCAACATTTCAGGCACATGTGGGTAACGAATCAAAGTGACATGTGGCAGTATTTAACACGTGTCAAACCACGTGTGACGTCAGCAGAGGCATCGACGAATGGGACCGTCCATCTAAGGGACAGGTGTCGAAGATCAAGGCACCATCGGCATTTTGTTCATCAGGAAATCGGGGATCCCGCTGACAAGAGTTTTGTACAATTCAGAATCGCGATCCGCGAAATCCCGATGAGTAGGGGCCAGATGTCAGCACAGCAGCGAAGGAGGACGGTGGCGTAGTGGAGGCCAGCTGTCAGTGTGTGTAGGGACACATCGGGAATCGGAGGATCGGGAATCTCAGAGGCATGTGCATGGGAACATCAAAAACCTCGATTTCGCGAAACGCGAAATCGCGAGTGAATCTGGATCGTTAGATACAGAATTGATCAGAACCATTGATTTGAAAAAGGGGGGCGTGTAGATTTAATTTAAATTTTAAAAAGGGGCTCAATTTCCCCTGAGCAATAAATATGAGACCCGATGAGCGTTGAACGAGTTCTGGACCAATGGGCTTAAGAAGGGGTTGATACTCTTCCTACAGGCGATTCAGCAGAGGAAAAGGAGGACGGTGATAGGTTGCAGAGGTCCCCCCCTTTTTTTTTTGGAGGACGCGGAGGCCATTTTCTGACAGTAGGGATATCTACTGGTGGGTGAGGTCATTTGTGCAGGCTGCATGGAAGGTTTGAGGAAAGAGGAACCTCCTTGTGGTAGTCGGGCGGCAGATCTACATTGGCAGAGAGATCTCGGCTGTGGGTTCAACAACCACGAGAGCAGAGGCATCATCTCCAGGTTTATTGACTTGTTTTAATGTGTGTCTTTTGGTAACTGTCTGGCAGTATGTAGATCTGTGTTTACTCTTGAGATAATTTCAGTTACTGTCATAACCACTAGATGAAACTGCCTGATCTAGTGTGAAAATTAATGAAACGTGGTCAGCAGTGAGTATGAGGGTTAAACCCTTCAATAGTAGCAACCTACCAATAGAAACTGGTGCTATCTTCAGGGGGTTGAAGCTCCCTTCCAAGAAAGGCTGGTAAACGAGAGAAGGTTGTAGCCTTCTGCAGGTAGAAGCCTGCGTACTAGTATGAGTCTGCACTAGTACACTGTTGTAGAATGTTTTCTTAATAATAATCATTGAGGACAGAGACAACGACAGCGGTGGTTTTCTCCCGATTTGGGTTTCCACCTTAAATCCTGGTGTTCATGTGTTTTACTCATGTGCATTGGATTACCTTTTTTTTTTGCACTGTATTAATGCTTAATAGACATCTGATGAATAATGAAAGATCTCTGGATGCACTCTTGCTTTCTAGAGACTATACAAGAACTGGTTTCTACAAAGTAGCCTAAAGTTTCTAGTGAAATAAAAGGATAAATTTCATTATTGCTCAAATACTGATTCACCCCCCCCCCTCTCAGTATTTCTCAACATTGGAAGCGCACAAGAATAGCCCGCGGGTCTAATAGGACCTGCACCTAAAGGATAAAAGGGGGCATGTGTATAATTGTTTTGGGTTCAATCATGAGCCCGAAGAGTCAATTCGACTCAAAAGATTGAAAGATCCTTTGACCGGGAGGTCAACAGACCCCGCTGAGGTGGGGGCACTACGTCGAAAGTGCTCAGAGAAGGAATAATCATGTACAGTGATCACAGTGGGAGCACAAGAAGATTCAGGAATCTGAGAAGAATTGTAGACTTCTAGGATCAATAAGGAAAATTTTTATAGGGAGAAAGAATTTGTTGCAATTTCTATGGCAGTAAGTATGTTACAGCTTATTGGGTCAGCCAAAGAAAAGAATGCTTATATGTTTGTAAGTGTTGGTGGTGATGTTGTTGCATAAGGAGGAAAGCAACATAGAGCTTAAGAGTTGGTTATACGTTTGATAAAAGAAGCATGAAAGCTTCTACTGCCATCAAAATTTTAGGTAGTATAAAATTTATTAATGACAGTCATGCAGGTATGAATATTTATTACTCTTTTTGCATAATTGTTGAAAGGAAATTTAGGTAAGAATTTCCTAAGCCAGAGTTATTGTATAAAATCACATCATTATATTATTGAATGAATACCACTGGATGTGGTAAAGGTTGGAGGCATGTATTAATTCAAAGCTTTTTAGCTTCTGAATGCACACACTAACACAATATAATGTCATGTTAATTTGGTTATGGGGTAATAACCAAAGAATTAAAAGATAAAAACTTGTTATTGGAAGGAATGCCAGTAAGCTAGTCATGTATGAGACCAGGACATGATTGGATATGGCGAGGTACGAATATGGAAAGGTTATGAACCACAAAGGTACTAAAATCTTCCCACCTTTAAATAAAACTTGGACTGCAACAATTTTTCTAACATTAATGAACACCACAAAATTATATTCTTGGTGTAGTGCCCAGGTCAAAAAGGAAGGCATCCAATTAATTGGGAAGACAATAGGAAGTGTGTGGAGAATGTGTCAACACATTGGCCAAAACTCCAACTCATGGATGGTGAGATACATCACTGAGATAAAGAGCATTATGTAATTCAATGCAAGGTGCATTGAATAAGTATGCACTGAGAATTACACTCATGCATAGTAAGAGATAGAATTGTATACTAAATGCAATGGTTGAATATGTTTTATAAGTACATGCATATATATTATTTCATGGAAATAATTGTTACTAACAAATGAAATGTTGTTAACTCATAAATTTGAGGACATTTCAGGGAGGTGTTAGACATTGCAATAGGAAAGTTGCAAGTCAAGTAGTCACATGAGCATTGACTACAGAAAAATTTCTTGTTCAGAAAAAGAAGTAATGAACTTACAGATGTTATTGTGAACATGCATATGCATAGAATGACGAGTCATTCTAGTTTATTAAATTGTTGGGTAATTGTGATTGAATTGCTAGGTGCAGAAAATTCTAAGATCACTGCATAAGATTTTGTACATATTGCAATTGAATATGATGCACAACAAATACTGACAATTTGTTGGTTGTATGCAAGAAGAAGCATTACAATAAAAATGGTATGCAGTTTGGTGCCTATGGAAAACCACAAGGATGGCAACAACCAAGATGAATTATGAAATATAATTTCATGTTTTGGGGAAAAAATTGAATTCCCCTTTGAACTAATTGGAGTTCCTAAATGAATTATTTTATGTTTTCTCATGATAATTGCATGTGGGTGATGCAGATGAAATGATGTTGACTACAAAGAATAGCTCGGGGAAGATGTTGATTGGAGACCTCTGAGGGCAGTTGGAACTCCTCGAGCCACGATGCTCTCAGACTTCTGGTCTGACCTATTGCTGAAGCCCAAGGAAAGGGAGGTGTAACCGTCGATGGACTGTGTGACAGTGAAGGTGCACACTCCTGGGGTGGGACAGACATGTGGGGAAGAGATACCATTGGTTGGAATGTTGCTGGGGTTTGGTACCTTGGCCTAGACCATGTTGATATGAAAGTCTTCTCAATCAAAAGATATGTAAACACTCTGCTTATATACCTACTCATTCAGAAGCAACATTAGAATGAGTCATAACACTGCTGAGAGTTTATCAATGGATGGAACATCGTGGATCTATAGCCATTCGGTGCTTTCAATGAGGTTTAATTGAAGAATGTAACAAGGAACAATAAGTTGAATGCTTTCCTGAAGCAACTCTATGGAATAGAGAAATTGAGTTTCAGCTGCAGTATGGATACCAGAGTTGGTGCTTGAAAGTAAAGTTGGATAATAAGCTTCCAATAGCTGAAGCTTGGAGCTTTTGAAGAATTTTTAAATTATATATGTGTAAGTAAGTTGCACCGAGGACAGTGAAAAAATAAGGGGAGGGGATTGTAATACATCAAGGCCGAGCCCCTTCTGAATTGTAATTTTGCTTATAGGCTGGTAAGCCAAGTGGTTATACGCTGAAAGACTTATGTGTTTGTTAGGATGGTGAGCCAGATGCCAAGGCCAATGAACCTGATTTTTGTATATGTAATTATGCAGAACATTAATAAAAAATATAAACACTCCTGCGTGTAGACCGACCACAAAGAAGAGTTATGGGGGACTACGCTCCACTAGGTAGGGTAAGGAAGGGGGCTAAGTATTTGGGCCTAGGGGCTAAGCTAGGGTGCTTACCTCTAGAGGAATAATATTTTAATATTATTTCCTGAAAACTAAGGTGGACATTATATGTTTTATTATCCTAAGTTTCTGGTGGGTGGGGACGTAGGCTAAATGGAGCGCATGCAGCTCCAGGAAGACAAGTGTCGACTTGGGCTCATGCAGTTAAAAGATGAAGCATCATCTGTGTTGTGGGTTCGCTTGCCATTCTCAATCCATTGTCTAACCGTGAACCAGGGGCATCCATCACGGATCTCTGGAACCAGTAACCCGTGAGTCAAATCGTGTTGGTATTCACTGGTCATTCGACCATCCTTCGTGTGAGTTCGTGAGTCCATTCTCCCATCATGCACGTGGAATCGATACCTCCGTTGTTTGACCTCTGCATACCCTCACGCATCTCTGCAACCAAAAACGGTGAAGCCGTCCTATGTTGTTTTCTGTGAAGCCCGACGCAATTGTAGTCGCCCGAGTCGTGTTGTGACTTAGCGTTAGGTTGTTGTCTTGTTGGGTGTCCTTACCCATTTTTCCTTGTTGCTATCACCCGTACCTGGCTGTAGTTGATTCGAAGATTGGTTGAAGAGGCAGGTTGTCGGGCCTATGAGCAACTCTCCTAGGTGAGAGAGTCTACTGGGAAGTGAGTTCTCCTGGAAGGGAGTCCCGTGGCAACCATAGTACTTTGAGACTTCTGGTCCATCTTGTTGTTGAAGCCCAAGGTAAGGGAGGTGTACTAGCCGATGGAATTGTATTAGTGAAGGTATACCCCCCTGGGGTGGAGCAAGCGTGTGGGGAATGAGGGTCTGTGTGTTGTGGGTGTAAGTGGCTCATGGGATAAAAGATCCTTCCTATTGCTTTGTGCAACTTCCTTGTTGTCCTTGCCAAGCCTAGAATTCCCTTGCTCGGTGGAGTTTAGTCGCAGCTCGGGGGTGACCCACTGCTGAGCATGATGAGCAATGCGGTCTAAGGTTGGGAGGTTCATGGAAGGTCTGCAACAGTTGGTGAATTTACTCCAGATAAAAGATAAGTATCATTATTGTGCTTAATATGAATGCATAAATGGATTCAACGTGATGAAAAACCCCTAGAACACTCGGATTATACAAACTTAGCCACTCAAATCTGCAAATCCAACCATAATTCACCGGATTTCGGGGAAAATCAAACGAAAAAAATTGCTCAAAAACCTCCAAAAAGTAGAACGTTTAGACTACTGCTTTCTACAACACTGAAAGCCTCTATTTTTCGTGAAGTGTAATCTCCCCTCCGCAAAGCATTGAGAAGCATGTCATCACCTACCTCATTCACATCACAGAGCTTTCACATTAATTTATTTCAACCGGAAGACATGAAATGTCACCTTCTGAGTATTTTAACGACATCCTCAATTACATAAATAAATGAAACCAGAGCACGCACATAAATAAATAAGCATTCCAGACTGCAACATAAAACAAGGACATGACTAAAGTATGACTTTTAATATAGAAAAATATCTCTGCACGCTCATTCCCAGTTGGAACCTTTGACTAAAGACAACGACATTACGTTTAATTTACGTCAATGAATGCTTTTGCTCTAATACAATAAACAAGTCCTTTGATTATATATCGATGCGTGAAGAGTACCCCAGACAAGGTTGAAAGCCTCGGTTTTCGTGGAGAGTAATCGTCGCATACAACAACGTCACTTGAAGCATGTCATCGCCCACCTCATGCCTCGGCTTTCGTGGAATCTGATCTTCCCATACAACGTCACTTGAAACAGTTAGAAGCACGTCATCACCCACCTCACTTGAAACATTGGGAAGCACGTCATCACCCACCTCACTTGAAACATTGGGAAGCACGTCATCACCCACCTCAATCACATGACAGAGATTTCACATTGAGAAGCACGCCATCGCCATCACCACCACATTCAAATGATAGAGAAGCACGCCGTCACCACCTAATTCACGTGAGAGAGCCATCACCCACCTTTCATATTAGTTTATTTCTAGTCCAATACAGGCTTCATCATCATCATCGCATTTAAACCTCCAAGGGGGCTTGGCTTTTAAAATATGCCATTGTAAAATATAAATGTGGAGTATATTATAGCAAATAGATTTTTTTTGGTCATAAATTTGATAATATTTTTAAAAAAATTTAACCACAAGGAGAGCTATAATATTATCATCCAAGATTTTTGCATGGTGGAAAAATGTTCTTTATGGTTTTATCCTATTTTGAATCAACCTAAATCATCATAAAAAATTTGATCAAATTTTAGGATAGATATGAACTTTAACTTTCTATATTGTTAAAGAAGGAAAGTTTGATACGATACTAGATTAGTCTTGTTTATATATCCAAATTATATTTTTATGTCAACAATAATGACATTACTGATCTTTATATTACATATTGTCACTCGTTACACATGTCGAACTCCTATTAGTATAATCCCATGACATATAGATTCAATCCCCTATATATCCCTATTGGGGTCATAACATAGTACCTCTTCAATAGGCTTCATCCTCAAAGCTCTGTAGCTAGGATTTTTACATGTGATAAAACCAAGTAATAGGATTTCTTTATATTCATGCTCTATTGCCACTATTAATGATTATCTATCCATCCATATTCAACTCATTTTGGTTTCAAACCTTGGTTTCTTATTTTAATCTTTGATTCCATCTATTGTTGTAGCTTCTCTAATTTGTTGGTCTTTGATAATACCCCATCTCATAATTTCTCTTAGATGCTATGTGCCATGAATATCTTTGATTTTACCATCTTCTTCCTTGCTAATGAGGATGTTCATATGTACATTGTATTTCATGCCAACTTTCTTGGTAATGAGGGTGTCGATATGGCTCCACCTTTAATGGTTGGACTTTCTCTTCCAACTCCACAAGTCCCATGATTTCAATAACAAAAAAAAAATTGTAGCAAATAAGATCGCATCACTTTTTTGAAGCATCAAAACCTAGAATCGCTCACTCTAATAGCAAATGCTATGTTATTTTAAGAATGGAGAATATAACATATGAATAATAAAAGTGAGATGACCTTCTCTTGTTTGGCCAGTAAAGAATTTAACATCCATGTTAGTGTATGCTTTATAATGATGTTCTTTCTTTGTACACATACACTTCTCGGACTATTATTGTTTGCCTTCTTGTTTGGGAAAACTTTGCATATTTTTGTATTAAATGCTTAATTATTTGCAAGGGTTTAATAACCGCCTAAATCATGTTGCTCTCAGCTAAACTTTTCAATTGGAGACAGAATGATAAAAATGGAGACTTTTAGAATGTGTAGTGTTAGAATGTAATGTGGATTTTGTCGATTTGCAATATTTCCACTTGAAGAATGAAAGCAAAGGTTGGTTACCATTATGCATGGAAAGAAGAATTCCTAGATACGTTGTAAAACAAATTATGATATATTATGTGTGATAATAATTAATAAATAGTGCAAAGCTCTTATATGAAGTTGATGGTCAAACAAGTGGTAATGACGAAGTTGTGAATGTGTTCTTGTGGGAATGCATGTTGTTATCAAAACATCTACATGCTCCTTTTAAACCAAAGGCTCAGTGTCTTCCAATCCACCGTGCGGGACTCAAAAAAGTCCTCCAAATAAGCATTCAAAAGAATGGTCATTAGTTTAATGTGAACACATTCCATAATGCACACACATTATTTTGAATATTAAAAATATGAATTACATAAGAAGTTACCATCCATAAAATGTATTAGGAATATATTAGTAATTTTTCCTCATATTTTTACCTTGACATATGTTTTGGGTGTTTTTTTAACTGATGGGTTTTATTATGAAGTTTTTATGTTGTTTCATAGATATTTTCTTATTTTCAAAAGAATACAAAAATAAATATTTTAATAAGAAAAATAATCTTATGTAATTTTTCCACAAAGTTTTGCCTCGCCATCCATTTTTGGCACTCTTTGGACCATCATAGACATATTTAAGAGACCTACAACTTTGTTTCTATAAAATTTTAACATCTTTGTATAAATACTTTTTATTTTTTTTTAAAGTAAAAAAATTAATCTTTTAACAAAAAAATGTATGTTAAGGTGGTAATTTGTTATGTAACCATTTCGAATTAAAAAAGAACATTTAATAATAGTATTGTTTCCTTAAAGATGATTTTTTAGGACCCTTTTACTCCCTAGTGGGGTATTGTTGGCATAGGGGAAGACTCGGTGTCTAACGTTACAACAACGCACTAGCAAAACCCTAACTATCGGTCCTTTCAGAAACACCTGCAAAGCAGATGAAGTCTCACCCGAGGTAAAGGCAGGGGTGGTTGCAGGACTCAGATGTATGCAACCTTAGTTGGGACAAAGATTTGTGATTCTAACACTTAGCGAAGAACTCAACAGTTAACATTCATCTATATCCAGTCTTAGTTTACAACACAGTTAGACCCTAATGACAAAGCATCACAGTATTCATCCAGATCTACTATATTCAAGCACTAAGCACATACACATAGGCCATATCTAGTACGCATTCACCTTATTAGGCATAAAGCAACATCAGATCTATCTAACATTTATCTACATCAAAGAACTAAGAAAATCACACATAACCACATCAACACATCGCACAAAGAAGAGCAACACAACATGTATGTGGTTCACCCCCACCATGGGGTTACGCCCACCGACTCTTTGTCTTCTTTATTATCTTTTGTCAATCTCCTTACATGCACAAAGCCTCAAAACCCACTCTGCATAGGACAGGAGATCTGCGTGCACCTCGCTATATCCTCCTTCCCCGAGCTAGGTTTAAGCACAAATCCTTCTTACAATCACTTGCACTTAGCTTTGCAAGTTCTTAACACATAGCATGCACAAAGCATCCACAACTATTCACACTTAGCACATTGGCTCCGTCTAACAACTTGCTCTCTCTTACATCACCTAGATATCTATTTATACATACAAAATAGGCCTAAGCATGGGTAAACCCATGGGACGACATCCCATACCCATTACATAATCCCAAAACACAGAAAGGGCCCTAAAAGGGGCCGAGATCCCGCGATCTCTGCTTCGTCTTGTGCTCCGCCTTCGACAGCCTGTCGAAGTCCCAAAATAGGTCAAAACTGACCAAGGATCCTCAAAACTTGGTCAAGGGCCAACAAGCATTAAACTACCACATAGACCCTATATAGGGAATATGTGGTTTTTGAGTGGGATATGAGAGCAATTAGGAGGTTTTTCACACTAGGCATGGATCTTGCGGCATTGACCATGTTCCAATAAGGAAAATAAGGACCTTATTCCTTAATTGAATGTTCTAAGGCTCATGGTGTAATACCCCTAGGCCAAACCCCAATAGTAATGTACATATAGGCTGGTGATCCAGTATATTTTGGGCCAGAGTGTTTGTGTGATTCTTAGGCTAGAGAACCTAGATGCTAAAAGGCCATTGAGCCTAACATTGTAATATGTAATCACACTCAGATTATTAATAAAAATACATCACTACTACAGACCAATCAGAAAAGAAGAGTATGTGGGGATAAAACTCCACTAGAAGCGAAAGGGGGCAAAGAGTCTAGTAAGAGGGCCTAAGTAAAGGGGGCTGAAGCCCAAGGGAATATTATTTTAATATTTCCTAAAGTCTAATTATATGACATTTTATCCTAATTTCTTAGGATGGGGGAGCGTACCACAAGTGGAGCCCAAGGTAGTTCCCAACATGACAAGTGTCAAGTTGGGAACATGCATATAAAAAGTGTAGTTCCCATTAATCTCCCATGATTCATTCGTCACTCTCATCCCTCTCACATACACTCTACCATCCACAAACCATACCTTTACTTGTAAAACTTTGGGAATTGATTGTAACCAGCAAACCTAGGTAATTTGAGTTGAAGAAGTAGGTTGTCAAGCATGTGTGCATTCTAAAGAAGTGGGTTGTAAGGCCCGTGAGTAGTCTCTCTAGGTGAGAGAACTATTGAGAATTTATTTCCATGTGCATTATGCTATCAGGAAAATTCTCCCTAAAATGGGTCTAAGGAATAGGCAGAGCAATAAATCCCTTAAAAGATTGACTTAGCTCTAATCTACCCCCAAAAAATATAAACTAAGTGATAAGAGAGAGGGAAGAGAAGGTTAAGAAGAGTACCTTGAATCCTTCCGGTTGATGTAGAATTCTTCCACTTGTTGTTTCCTCTTAGATCATAGATCTCCTCCCAAAGATGACCTGCAAGGGGTTAAGAATACAACACAACAACATATACAATCTCTAGTATTCACTTAAAAGCCTAAATATAGATGTAAATGATCAAATAGATAAGAACATGTACACATAAAGTTTTGGGACAAAGATAATCTCTTTTATTCATATACAAGATGAAAGGTTACAACCTTTGCTTGCAGACACCACTCTACGAACCAAGTCCGAGATCCTTTGTCATGGATCCAAGTGCACCAAACCCACATAGAATTCTCATAACCGACATGCCATCAAGGGAAGAACGAAGGGTTGCATAGGGAGAATGGTTGGAAGGGAAAGTCAAGGATAAAACTCAAAGCAAGATGCAAAACTTGGGCAATGAGAGGGAAAAGAGTTTGGCATAATTTTCTTATTCTATTGTGCATATTTCTAAATGACTCCCCTTGACCTCTTTTTATATTAGAAAAATATGGTTATTCGATTAGGGGATGAGCTGCAAGGAGTAAAATGGTTAGGAAATCCTCCATAGCTTGTAAACTCTGCCAAAATACGTGCATTTTTTTTTTTTTTGCAACTTTTGGAGGTAAATGCGGGATACTTAGCATGCAACAAGTGTATGTATGTGGGATAACTAGCATGCATGACGCATGTGTACATAGGCTAATAGTGCAACAAGACATGTACATTATCCAAAAAAAAAAAATTTAGAAGGAAACATCAACAGTATGTTTGGAAACGTATGCAAATGGATGGGACAATGTCTTGGATGCATAGATGTGGAATTTTTAGACTATAATATATTCCCCCTAATGTCTGAGGTTAGAAGAGAAACTGATGGCCAAAATACATTACAACATCTTTACACAATGGGAAGGCATGGAGTCGAGTGAGCCCAAGATGAGTGTTCACGAGCGTGTCGTTTGCAAAATAATGATAATCTCTCCGAGGCAGGCATACCCATGCTCATGATAAACTAAGCATGGCTTCCAATCAAGTACACTGCATATCCATGTCATATATATAATAATCATGGCTACATGACTAATGTGTATGACAATAAAAAGTGTAGCCGAGAGCAATACACAATGGATCTACATCTCAAAATCCAATGAAGATATACAAGTACAATGTGATATGCATCCTCGAGAAGCATCAATGCATGTGGTTAGAGATGATAACTTCATATCTCGAGCAACAACTTCAATATCTTCAAAAATCAAGTAGGAGTACAATAGGAATGTAAGACTCACTACAATGAGGTCTTCGACATGCTGCCATGGAAAGACTAAAGGACCTCAACCATTAGGTACAAAACTTCATTGATTCCAAATGTGAACTTGATTGGACTCTTGGGATGGCCGACTCATGAAATTCAAAATATCAACTACAGAATGGCCGACTCGGGTTGGAAAAAACTTCCCTTGGAAACAATCATGACAAAATGATGAGACTCAGGAAAAATATTATTGACATAAGTCTGTGATACATGAGGCACCACAAACTCTCCATATGTTTGTAAGAGTAACCAAATGGAGGAGGACATAGCTCTATGTAACGAGAACAACTTCCTCGGGTCATACTAGATCCCAATGCTTGCATAACAAATGGAAGGATGTGCTTTGTCCAAGGGAGACTATCTTGTTGCCGACAAAAGAGAATGTATATCCCATCCCCTCTTTTGGATTTTTTTGTCTTTTTCAAATTTTTAACAATCTTGAAAAAGAATAAAAGAATGCTACGTTACAAAGGAGGAATGAGTGTCACGAGCAAGAAAACTAGTTCCAAGTGCATGGAACATACTGATGCTCAATACAAGGAGACATGTGCAGGATAAGGACACTCTAGAAAATTCCTCCATGGTTCAAGGTGTTAGATCACAAGGGAAAAAAGTGCTACAAGGCTTGCACCTAAGGAATTCTCTAAAGGTTTAGTAATAGCAACATGAAGCCGACATTAGGCCAAAGACACAAGGATGAGACATGCGATGCGATTACACCATGACACAACAAGACTCCTTCCATGTAAAGTTTTACGAGCCCGGAGAAGGCAATCTCAACAGTTTTTCACGTTTAGAGAGTTTGAAAAACACTAAAAGAAGACTCCATAGTGATATTTTTCGTAATGTTAGTCTCCAGGTACCGAAAATGAATAAAATCATACCAAGGATAACTCTTCTAGTCACTAGGTCTAGAGTATTCCTTTTAAGTACTTAGTCCAGACAGTTCGGAAAAGGGTTAAACTTATACCGAAATGACATCTCTTCAAAACCATTTTAATGAGTGTGACAGAGACAAGATCACTTGGTTATATTTTCAATTTTAAGGAGTCTAAAAAGAGCTTAACTATGGACTCACCGCCTTTTTTGTAATTTAGTCCCCTGAACCCAAAAAAGTATAAAACATAACTTAAGAGAACTCTCCTAGTGAGACATGTGTCCCGAAGCGTACCTTTTTCCTGGGTAATCTATTGGTTGGAAAAATGGATAAACTTATTCCAAATATATATTCCTTCTGGACCAATTAACGAGTGTGAAAGGAACAAGGTCACTCGATATTCTTTTCATATTTAGGGAGCTTGAAAAGAGATTAACTATGGAATCCAAGGGGTTTCCTTTTTCATAGACAATCTTTGAGGCCCGAAAAAGAGATAAACCAAAACCAGAGGGAATGAATCTTTTTCACAAATTTAGTCCCTTAGGCCCCAAAAAGGGTTAAACGTACACTTGAGAATACTCTCCTAGTGAACCCTAACTCCTAGGGCACACATTTTTCATAAAATTAGCCATCTATACTAAAAAATGGGTAATCTATCGCCAGATAGATGTGCCTTCAAATTTTAGTTTGACGAGTGTGAAGGGAAACAAGATCACTCGACCATCTTTTCAATTTTAGAGAGTTTGAAAATGGATTAAATAAGACTCCAAGGGGGATCCTTTTCTTAAGTAATTCGAACGAGACCGAAAAGGATAAATAATTTCTCGTTAGATGTTGCTTTCAAAGTTTAAGAGAGCTTGAAAGACAACAAACCATGCTCTTAGGGAGTCCCTCGGGTATAGCCCGGAAAACTATGAAGAATAATGAGGCTTCAACGTAAAGTCATGGTGGGACTAAAAGGACTCCCAAGCTTATGGAATACTCATAGCATGGATTCCAAAATGAAACAAAGGATATACCTAGGGAATCCATGTAGAGGGAGGCTCTACCACCTAACTACGACACTTCTAAAGGAGCATAGAAAGTTCCATGTTGCATTTCAATGGGGTCGATCTTAAGGCCAAATGAACCAGGAAATGAATAATGCAAAAAATGCAAGTATGGAAAACATCTAACCTATATTCTAGTTTCGAGGTCAACACCTTTCAGAACAAATTGATACGATGAAGACATGTCAAAGAAAAATGTCTCTAAGATCCTATATATAAGGCCAATAACACTCATCTAGAAGTTAATAAATCCAATATAGATAAAAACTTCGGAAAATAAGAGGTGCTACTGAATACAAAACTTGAAAACAACAAACATGGACTGTACAATATGGTACAAGGCACCACACAACCTTACAACTCATGCATAATATTGGTTCAAGTAGAGCCTGTTGCTAGGCTCTGACTAAGAGTCTCTTCAGTAGTCAACCTGAAAAATATCTCAAAAGGGAAGAAAACATAAACCAAAGTGTAATTCCTCCCACTATATATAATCAATAGTCATGGCTTCAAGGATATCCTCATCCGAAGACAATTCAACATCCAATAAATGATGCGAATGAGTAGGGTCGATAGTCCCAAAGGGCGAAGTAAATTGACCATATTCCATATGACAATGGAGGTTCAGGCCAGGATTGGAAGAGTCTATCAGCAAAGAATCACAATCATAAGGGTTTGAGGATCTACAAACATCAAGATCAGACTCAGGAGGAAACTCAAGATCACTTGTACCAAGAGGGGGAAGCAAGGGCTCCCATGCACCCATTGGATAAAAAAACTGATCAGTTGTTGAAACCATGTCTTGAGAAGGAAAACATGATTTCACAGGTTCCTTCTCAAAAGAAATTGAACATTGAGGATAAGGCACCACATAATTTACCCGTGGCGGGGTAGAGTCTACATGAATACTAGGAACATATAAAGGGGCGGCGTGAACTAATGTTGAATTAGGATGGTGATTATCAGATGTCAACTAGTCGATAGTGAAAATGCTTCCATTGTGATGGAAATGCATCACTTGAAAGAGTGTATACACCATAATGTTCATAGCATATACATAATCATGTCCAAGAAGCATATTGAAATATAACGGGCCTTGCACCACTATAACATGAACGAGGATAGTCTTCCCACTTAACGAGATAGGAAACGTAGGAAGAATACCCAAATACTCACTAGGACTTTTGTCAAAATCCAACAACTCATGCGAAGCAGACACAAGCTTGGGAGAGCCCAAAGCTTGCAAAGCCAAGGAGGATAAAATACTTGCGGAGGATCCTTCATCCACAATACATCAGTAAATGTTTTTGAATTAACTTCAACCCTTATTTGAAAATGTGTATAATAAGGAAGGAGAGGCTCAACAAGGTCATTCCAACAAAAGGAAACCATCCTAGGACTTGGAGGGGGTGTGCTCAAAGTGAGTGGAATACCCCCTTGTTTTGAAAATACTAAACTGGAAATGCCAAAAATATAGTCGATAGACACATCACTCCCCATCAGAAGAGTGGGATCAACCAAATATTGCATCGGCATGACCACTTTGATAGAATTGATACTCTGCAAGAGAAGAGTCGTATCAACCAAACATTGCATCAATGTGACCACTTTGGTTGACTCGATACTCTCCAAGAGAAGAGTGTGATCAGCCGAAGATTGCATCGGCACAACCACTTCCTCAATCACTGGATGAATAGGCTCCAAGAAAATATGGTATGAAGGCGCATCACCCCCCAAAAGAGGAGTGGGGTCGATCGAAGATTTCATAGGCATGACCACTTCATCAACCAAAGGCTGAATAGACTGTGAGGAAACCTTAAAAGAATCAAAATCAGAAGAGCTTGACAGGGATCACAATCTTCATGCCTCTGGAAGGCGAGGGAATAAATGAGTAAGGTGATATCCCTTGCAAGATTACAAGGGAACTTAGTATTATTTCATATCCATCTAGGTTTCTCAATAGAATCAATGCCCCTAGTATGACTAGAAGTGGTTGGTTGCATATCACTCGTATGACTCGCATTGACGAGACTTGTGTCCCCAACATGACTTGCAGTGGTTGGATGCACATTTCCAACATGACTTGCATAGGTTGGTGATTGGTCGATAACATGACTCTCAGAGGATACAAACCTGTTTCCAATATGAATAACAGTGACTGGAATTTTTCCTCTAGCATGACTTGCAGAGGTTGGGTGCATGCCCCCAACATGACTTGCAGAGGCTGGGTGCACATATCCAACATGAATTGCAGAGGCTGGTGATTGGTTGATAACATGACTCTTAGAGGCTACAAACCTATTTTTGGTATGAATAACAGTGACTGGACTTTTTCCCCTAGCATGAGTTGCAGAGGCTGGGTGCATTCCCCTAGCATGACTTGTAGAGGATGGGTGCACATATCCAACATGACATATAGAGGTTGGTGATTTATTATTCCTATTCTTCCTCTTTTTATTTCATTTAGACTTCTGGTTACTAGTATCTAGACTTTCACCAGAGAAGGTAGAAGGAGGAGGAGAATACTTTGTTGACGAAGGAACATCAACATGATGCCCATGACATAAGGTGATTAAATGATAAGTGACAAGAGCATTCAAGACATTTGGAATGGTACCCAACCAAACCAGTAGTCCCACATTCAACCCAAGAATGTTCAAAATGGCCATCAAAGGGACACCAACGTTTCCAAAAACTAGTACATTTGGGTCAAATTTCGATGGCGTGTTCGATGCAATTGCCACTTTATATTGTCAGGAGAATGACAAATAATGGACCCCCTCAAATGTCGTTTCACATGAAGTCGCTTTTCCGATGCCATAGATATCTTCTTTGTTACGACGTTTCATGAGAACATGTGTCATCTCGGATTTGATTTTCCAAACCCCATATAGCCATGGCTACAACGACGCCAGAGACATTGGAATTCGGATGTCCCATTTCATCGGTCTCCACTACGTGGATGCCATGGGAGAGACATTATGGACGTCGTAATAAAAATGTATGGTAACATCGCTTAAGAGACGTTAAGCTATATATCAACGATGTGGATTCAATGGGGAGCGATGTTATGGACGTCGTAATACCGACATATGGTAACGTATCTCAACTGACGTTAAGTTATATATCAACGATGTGGATTCCATGGGAGAGACGTTATGGGCATCATAATACCGAAGTATGGTAACGTCGCTCAACCAAAGTTTAGCTATATATCAACAACGTGTATTCCATGGGAGTGACGTTATGGACGTCATAATAGCGACGACCTGTAGGTATTTAAAAAAAATGTCAATTTATTTTTCCTTTTTTGATATTTTTAAATTTTGCAACTAGAAAATGTTAATCTTTCATTTTAGCCTATTCATCTATAAAAGATTTAGTAGATCCTCTAAGGTATATATATCTACTACTAAATTGAATCTTTAGTACAATTTTTTGAGGTGTGGCACTCAAACTTGATGGTGAGATATTTTAAAGCATTTCCATGGTTTGTGATATGGGGACTGTGGGTAACCAAAAATAAAATGATTTTCGAAGACAAGTCCTTGGAAGTTTCTATTGTGGTGCAAAAAATTCAAATCCTCTTTAAATAATGTTGAAAAATCACAAAGAGACCATCTCACATAGTTATTAAGGAGCCTACAATTAATCAATATTATGCATAGGGTTTCTTCGATGGGGCTTGTCAAGGAACCCCAGGTTCATGTTGAGCAGGTGCCATATTATATATCAACCAACATCATTACTTCTTACTAAAATATGGAGTGGGAATATAAAAAAATAACAAATTTGAATCTTGTGCCTATGGATTCTTCTCAGGTTTTCATTATAAAAAGGTATAATAGAGCTTCAAATACGTGGTGAAAATAAATTGCTTACAGAATGGTGTAATAATCAATGCACAATATCAAATCTGGTTCTTGCTCATTTACTTGAAATAATTGTAGAATCTAGGTTACATTTACAACATATTTATTTTAACCATGTGTATAGAGAATTAATTATCAAGGTGGAAGCATTATCAAA
>ML779865.1:2352321-2383873 GCA_009831015.1 Picea engelmannii | reverse complement strand
AAGTGATGAGTGTATTATAATTCAAATTGAATACAAAATAAATTATTTCAATAATAATTTTAATGGAGAAATTAGAAGTGGGTTAACCCTAAAATAAGGAAAGTCGACCAAGTGACCTAGAAGATGTTTTTAAGGAAGCTACTAGGAGAGTATAAATAAGAGGCAATGCTCTCTCATTTAACACACACTTGAGAATATTGAATATATATAGGTGTCTGAGGTAACCAAGGATATCTAAACTGGAATTCTAAATGAAGTTGAAGAAAAGAAGGCCGAAATGCAAGGAAGGATAAATTCTTTTGATGGTGCTTTCCAAGGTATGTTATTTATAGGTCATCTCACCATTTTCGCTATAACTTTTTTTTCTATAGTGATTCAGACTGTGAAATTGATATTCCATTGAGAAAACATATCCAAGTATTTGTGGTAAAAAATTTAGCTTGTGGTTCATTGTATTTTCGGAGTTACACTCCGTGGAAAATAGGGTTTGTGGCTAGTCTTGAAACTAGTCAAAACAGGTGTTTCAGGTAAAAATGTTGTAACTTATTCAAAACAGATCCAAATTAAGTGAGACCAAATGTGTTGGTTAGGGTATAGTCTGCAGTATGATGTGTAATAGTTTCATATCAATTCAGAAAATATTCTGTGTGGGGCACGCTCTACAAGGTCGCTCTCTAGAATAAGCCATAATTCAACAAGGTATGCCATTTTTTCTATAACTCCTTTTATGAGAGGTTCCAAGTAGTGACACTTGGAGGAATTGCACAAAAAACATTGAAGAAAATTGTGTATCATTTTCAGATCTTTATACATTACAGGTACAAAGTTACGATTACTTCAAGTTAGGGTTGTTGACTAATCCAAAACTAGGCATGTGAGACTAAAGAAAAATTTGATGAAAATGCTAGTCTCTTGTTGTTAAAGTTAATGAAGGTTTGTAGGAATGTGATCATATACACCAGGTCTATTACAGAGCTACAAATCATATTTGGATGATGAAATTGATGAGGGATTTTGGTTAAGTTACATGTTGAGTACATGGTTGAGACAAGTAGTTGATGAGTTGGCACATACATGAGGTGTATAGTTGATGATGTTGGTTGATGAGTATTTGACACATGATTGGTACATACTTGGTACATGGTTGGATGCACTTGTTTATGGTACAGGTTGATTACAGGTTGTTTGGTACAGGTTGGTGCATGGTTGATGCACTTGTTTATGGTACAGGTTGATGCGTGGTTCAGATTTATTGGTATAGGTTTACAGTGGTATATCTCACAGTGACAGGTTGACAATGGTTCCATCATTCTACTTCTACTTCAGAGTGGCAGGATGAGGCAATGACAGGTGGTTGTAGCCACCTTTCGGTTGTAGCCAGAGAACATAGGGGGTTGTAGCCTCCTTTAGGTTGTAGCCAGAGAATTGGGGAGTTGGAGCTTTCCTCAGGTTGTAGCTTGAGAAACTAGGGGGTTGGAGCCTCCTTCCAGTTGCAGCTGGAAAACAAAGGAAGTTGGTGCTTCCAATGAATGTAATTCTTCAAGATATATAAGAATAAACATTCCGTGGTTTTCTCCCGGTTTGGGTTTCCACATAAAACACTGGTGTAGTGTGTATGTATGTGATTGTTTATTTCTTACTGCTCATTATTGGATAATAATTCTACATTGATATAAAAATTGAAGAAAAAAGATTATAATTACGCTATTACTGATTCAACCCCCCTCTTAGTAATCCAACACTAAAGACCTCATCTCCAACAACCAGACGCTATTGGCTTCTTGAAGATGGATACTATACTTGTATATCTTTGATTTTGAGATGTATATTCGTTGTGTATTTCTCATAGATACACTTTATATAGTTATATGACATGGATCTGCAATGTATTTGATTAGCAACCATGATTTATTTCATCCTAAGCATGGGTATGCCCACCTCAGAGATACAATTGTTATTTTTGGAGATGGCACCTCCCGAACTCTGGTCCCGGGCTCACTCGTTTTGTACATTGGTGAAGATTTGTAATGTATTTCGGCCATCAGATGCTCTTCTGACCTCACACATTAGGGAGAATCTGTTATAACCCTAAATTTCTCTACACATGCATACCTAGCATTTGACCCTCTTACTTTCTATTTTTGCCAAGCCATCACTGAGTTTCTCTTCTTAAAAACCCTATTTTTGAAGATGTACACGCCCTGCACCATTACTGCCCATGTATGTACTCTTGTTGCACCACTACAGCCCACATATGTACACTAGTTGCACCATTACAACCTGCGTATGTATGCCATTTCCACCATTATAGCCCACGTATACTTGCAAAAGTTGCAAGGAATTCGTTGAGATTATGGGCTATTGGGTAGTTTCCCAACTACTCCACTGCCTATATCCCATCATCCAATCTAACAACCACCCTTTTGTCATATAAAAGGAGGTGTTGGGGTCTCATTCCACATCTAGACATAAGAACAATGAAACTCTGCCCGTTTCACATCCCCTCCTTGCCCTAAGAAATTGCAGCCATCTTGTGAGATTTGCCCTAGAATTTCTCATTTTACCCTTTTTCCTCCATCATAAACCCATTCCATTTCCCAAGAAGAAGGTTGAGAGGAGAAAGATATGCGGAGGTGCACTTGGATCTTGGTAAAGAGGAGCCCAGACCATGTTCGTGGAGCAGTAGCAGACCTTTTTGTAAGTGATCATTGTATTATCAATAAAATAAGTATTTTTCCTGTCTCGAAATATGATGTGTCAAATGTTTGCATTTGATTTATGTTTTATTCTAACATCTAACCCATGATTTATATATGAAATGCATGTTTGTAGTTTTTTGTTTATCTGTTTGTGAATGCAGGTCAGCCTTGGGAGGAGGCTTGCAATCATCAAAGCTATCAAGCGTGAGAGGATCGACACTGGACACGGAGTAAAAGGTACAATTACCTGATCCTTCTCACATTGTCTTTCCTGTATGAGTTTGGGACATGTTTGGGGTGGTTAGAAAATTAGGAGACTTTTACACGGTCATTGATCTGCCTACATTGTAAACCATGGTGTAGCCATAGGGGGTTTTTCCTGCTAGCAGAGATCCACAATGTTAGGAGTTTGATATAATCCTCTATTGAGCTATAAATGTAATGAAATTCTCTCAATGAATTAAGTTTTGTGAAAATTTTCTCACTTGTGTGTTCCTCTTGTTGTGAGTTTAATTTAATGTAAATACCTACTATAGATTTTAAAGGGGTAACATATACATTGAAATGTCAATTTTAGATGTTTCACATTTTGTCATTATTAATGTATGGATTCCTGTCTCCATGTCAAATACGGATTGATTTTTTTTTTATCAAATTCCAGCCCTGCTTGCATCATATGCAAAGGGATGGATATACACATCAAACATGTCTTGCAACTAGGTTTTTACCGACTTTCAATGCATTATCGTTATTTAGTGCCAGTTAAAATCTTGACTATAGAACCATTTTGTTGGCTTTAATGTAGATCTATGTTCAACAAATGTTATCTAACATGTCTAATTATTGCTTTAAGTATGTGCAAAGCATAAAAAAGGGAAGGAAGTGTGGCTTCAACTAACCCATTATGTTTCCTTTAATCATCTTAAGTGCATAAATCTACACATTCACCCAAAGAAAACCATTCATTAATGTAGAAGAAAACAAACAAACATCAAACCATAACAAATATGTAGACAAAATCTCTTAAAAACTCCATGATATCATACGTCTGAGATGACAATAAAGATGGATAACTACATCCACGTCGCAGTATTAGAAAAAACTCAAACATAAGGCAGAGTGTTTGTGAATCATGCTAACAATGAACAAAGGAACCCTTACACAATGAAAAACCATATATTTATCATCTATCATAGGTGGTTACATATGTTTCTAGAAGGTTTTAGAAGTGACAGTGGTTTCCACTAAAATCAAAATTCTTTGTGCGTTTAATCTTAGACCCAGAGATTTTCAGACTTAAGTTCTTTGCAGAACATCCGATGCACACTCAAGGTTCCACATATCCTTCCTAGTTGTCTTCATACTCGGGGTTCTACAGATCAATGCTGGATTCATTTAGGCTTTGTCCACTCTACTATGCTCTTTAGCAAAAAGGTCAAAACTTGGCTGTAAAAAATTGAAGTGATGTTCACAAAGAGGTTGTAAAAGATGGATGTTGCATTGTATGCTATTTGGAAAAAGAAAACAATTGTGTCGGTACATGGATCGACGGTTGCAACATGCTCTTCTATTGATTCTTCCTTGTACATAAATATATTGATTCTTCCTTGTACATAAATATTTTCTATTGATTCCTCCTAGTACATAAATATGAAAGATTTGGGATGTTTTTGTTATGATTGAAGAAATTTTGCAAAGGGGAATTGAGAGAATGGACGCTATTGAAAGGACACCCTTGATGCAAATATTAATGGGTTAATCGAATCATTAGGAGGTTAAATTCTGTGGAATTTGAATGAAATGTTTATGATCTGGACTGAACTAGGAGGTTTAAAGTATTATTCTTGGGGAGAATGATGCATTTATGGGTTTAGTAGGTAGTTGGGGTTTTGTCAATTTTCTAATTCTGTGGAATTTGAATGAAATGTTTATGATCTGGACTGAACTAGGAGGTTTAAAGTATTATGCTTGGGGAGAATGATGAATTTATAGGGAGCTCTGCTCAACTAGTTGATGACCTTAACAAATTATCAAAACTACTTATTTATACTCAGATCAGTCCCCGACTATCAGGAGTGTGATCTGATCACTACATTCAAAGCATTGTGTCTGAGCAGTCTTCTGTCAAACTATGTGTGTATCTCTCTGTCAGACGCGAGCTCAGATTGACATGGGTCTGCAAGAAAATATGTCCATAGGATTACCATGGGCTGACGGTTCAGTCCCCATGGCCAGGCCTTCTGTCGTAGCAAGAGTTGGTTCTAGGCTGTAATAGAGCCAAGCCTTAGCACATTTTAAATGAAATAATAAGTTGTCACTAGGAACTTGACTTGGGTTTCATGCAAGTAAATTCCAAGATAACCACGAACCACTTTTGATTAGAAGTTGCCCCTTCCAAACCGAGAGGGATCTCTAAAATATATGTCACGATAGGATATTCAATAAGCTTAACAGTGGCTAGATCTTTGGGTAACAGAAAGTTTTGAGGTTTTTAGGGTTGGTGGTTTGGACAGAGAGGTATTCCATTGGGCATGGAGTCAAATGATCAAGAAAATAATAAGAGTGTTTCAGCAATGGAAACCCATGGAACAGAGGCGAGATAGAAGTTGATTATAGAGAGAAGTATTTATAAAAGTATGGCAGTAGAATAGAGAGAAAGCATATCAATATGCAAGGAGCACTTAGCAATCAGTGAATTCCTAGCATAAATCAGTGGAAAGAGATGGTTGGGACAGAGCATCTAGCAAGGATGAATTATGAACCTTCATATCTTTGCAAGAAACAACCTCTAACCTGTCCAACAACATAGCATCTAACAAACAGATGAATTCTATTACAAAAAAAGTTACAAATCGGGAAGCAAATGGAAATAAAACCAAGTGAAATGATGTGAAAATGAAGCAATAAGACATTCTCTGCAAACAAAATCACAAGAATTTCTGATATATATCGAAAATGCTCTGCACTCTTTTATTAAACATGAAAACAAGTGCTATAGCCCAGGAGTACTACTCATCTCCCCCTTCCTTTTACAAATATGCCTCATATATGTATTGAGGTCAAAATCCTCTCTAATCTAGAAGATAACAATAGTTACAACCCATTCTTGAAACTTTCTTCCATAGAAAATGGGCCAAACTGCCGAAAACTAGGGTTGTGGTTATGGATATCTATCTCTCGAATCACGATATCTGTGTATAAATGGAAATATTGTTTTGTGCATCTATTTATTTTGAGCAAAAACCTCTCTCATTTCCCTGAGACACCTTTTCATTTTCCCCAAATCTACATTTAACAAACATGTGTCAAAACAGGAAAATATGAAATCCGAAAAATAGGGCTCGGAGATGGATTCAATTCTCCCAATCGGTGACACCTGTAGGAAAAATTAAAGAGGATAATTATCTCTGATGTGTTAGTCACAAAATCCTCCAACCATTTCTCAAAATGATACTCCCGTCACTCAGAATCCTCATTTGAAAATGATGACTCAACACAGTAAAAAATGCCACATTTTTGAAAACGAACCTCATATTGCGGGAGAATTTTGACTACCTTACCAAGATCAAAATGAAATTATGAAGACACCACTAGACATATTAGAATTTTTAGATGTCGATCAACTATTCGAATGCGAAAAACGACCTCTCCATGGCTGAGAAAATTGCGTTTTGCTAAATACGTTTTGCATATGACTGGAGTCCCAATTTCGGGTTTTCGGGATTCAGGGAAATGAAGCAGTGGTTATTAAAATTTCCATCTTGGCAAAATCCACGATGGAAAAATCCTTGAAATAGATTTCAGCTTTTACATTGCACTCTTTCGGGCCTTCGGGTTTCGAGTATCATGTCCTCAAGAGTTATGACATGCAAGGAATCTCGAATCACGAAATCGTGATGGGATTAATTAGACGATAATCATTTGTTTTAATCTCTTAATTAATCATGATTATAAATTAATATCTAATCTTTCATGGACTGAAGTGTCGGGACTTCGATAATACTTGACACAAGAAATCTCGAATCACGAAATTGCGATGAGATTTATTAACGTTAATCTTTCTTAATCTTTATTTGACTCGGATTATCCTTTAATACTTTAGTGAATTTGGGGATTGGGGTTGTAGTTATTAAAATATCTACGTTGGCCAAATCCCCGACGTAAAAAAACCTGGACTTGTGATATTTTTCTCCATGTGTCTTAATGCTCGGTGTATGCGGTCGTTCCACTGCCTGATCCGGATTATTTTCAGCACGAAATGGGAGCGGAGATATAATAAAGAAATGCACAGAGATATCACAGATATTCAATAAGATAACATAAATGTATCAGAGATGCAAACATAAACATAGATATACAGTAATACACGATTTCTATTAATGAAATAAATGTACAGAGACTGTGAAAATACAGAGTGAAAGACTCGCTAGGATGGTGGCAGCTTATCTCTGAGAAGAGATGTGACGACTATTCGCATCCGCAAGAAGATGGTTACAATGAGGCTCTGAAGGCCTTTTTACAATAAATAGGAATTCCAAAAACCCTAGACATCCAAAAACCTAACCCTAGGAGATGAAGCGCCAAAATTCATGTGGACCCCATTTGGGTAAGTGAGTACATCAACTTCCCGCGGTCATAACTTTTGCATACAATATTTGTTTTAGGCGTGTGATAGCTCGTTGAAAAGGTATTGTCGAGGAGATTCATTTTTGGGGATCAATCATTATTTTGGCTATCATTGAGAAACTCTATCTCAAAAAACCTTCATTTGGGCCCTCAAAATGGCCCCGAAAGTTAAAAACTGCTAAAAATAGTAAATTACCAAAATTGCCAGAAAACTATTTTGAGCAAGTCGAAAAAGGCGGGTGGCCACCAATATCCACCTGGATCAATCCTCCCTCCTTAGGAAGAAATGGTCTATATTGCGTTGAGTTACTTGGGGAGAGGAAAAAGCATTTGTTGAATCTGCATCTTGGTGAGCTGCTTGCCTTGTTGGAGACGTCACGCTGCTCAGTTTGTGGAAGTTTGTCACGAACCTGTTGAGGCTAAGGCCATTCAAAAAGTTGGGCTATATGAGAGGATGATGTGCTGAAGTAATCTTTTCACTTTTCTACAACCTTGTTGATTTTATTCTGTTTGATAGAAGGTGCTTAGGGCGAGGTTGTAATGGTTGCAGTGTCCTTCTGTTCTCCTTTTGAATAGATTGTGAAGAAGCTAAATTTTGTTGTATGAGATACTATCTTGTGACACTTTTTAGGTGGAATAGTAGTTGGAACTACCTTTGGTATTCTGTAGAGATGACTCCCCAGAGAAATAATGACATTGCGGGGTCGAGACTCATAAACAACATGGCGCTTCAACATATATGGTTGGCCCAATAGAACATCACAGACATCTAGTGGGAAACATCACATAATACCTCATCCTTGAAGGGTTGGATGCCGTATGACAATCGACATTGTTGGCTGACACAAAGATCTCATCCTTGGTGAAGCCACCCGATGTTATATGGCTGCGGATGTGCTGTTGTCGACAATCCCAACTGTTTGACAACCTCTACTGAGATGAGGTTCTTCTGGCTTCCACTATCAAAAATAAAACGCAGCAGGGTCCCCTTCACCCACATCTGTGAATGGAAAAGGCATTCCCCCTCTTCAGGATCTGTTGGTTCTTCTGGTTGAATTGCTGTGGTCGCGATAATAGCATTGGGGTCCGCATCAATGATTTGTTCTTTACCATGGTTTTCAGAATTAGATTCTGAATCAGGGTTCGTCTCTTTATCTTTGATCTTATCCACCAATGAATGTTTTGAGTGACATTCATCAATGTTGTGCCAGGGGATTTTGTGGAACTCACACTATTTTCTAGTGTCCTTCTTTTTCTTCTCATGATCCTTCTTTTCCTGTGTCTTGGACTAGTTTTTGGAAGACTGTTTGTTAGGGCCATCTTTGTCATACTTTGGTTGTTGAGGATTTGCAGACCCGAACTCCCGTTTGTTTTGGTGCTTAAATTTCTGCTGGATTTTAACAGCATATCGATAAGCAACATTGAGTGATGAGATTTCCAAAAAATCTATTTCAGTCTGGATGTATCTGTGTAGAGCCCCACGGTATTTCAAAACCAAATGTCACTCGGAGTCTTTGATACCCAACTTGGTGCGCAAGGTATGGAAGGTATTGGTGAACTCTGGAACTATTTGTCCCCTCTCTTTCCGCAATGTGATCCATCTCATGTAGTGGTCCTCATAGTTGCCAACAGGGTAATATTGTTCCTTTACCGCATCCACACAAAAATCCCAAGTGGGAACGACCCCATATATTCCAGACTTCTCTGTGGAACTTTGCTCCCAGTGAGTTTCCCACCAATGTTTGACATGAGGGAGAGATTTAAGGAGTGTGAAGGTGATCTTTTCTTTGTTGGAAAAATTGTGAACAGATAAATAATCTTCTAGCAGAGTTAACCATTTTTCTAGGGCTTCTGCATCTATCTGTCCTTCAAATACAGGAATATCAAAATTAACTTGTACCTTAAAAGGTGAGGTGCCTCCAAAGTGGTCACTTGATGACGATGTACCTGTTGTTATCAACAGGCGTTGAGTGGGAAAAATTCTCCATCATTTCGTCCCTTTGTCACGTGGGAGCTTGTTCAAGCAACAGATTGATAGGATCGTCTGCTCCATCATTTTTCTTTTTCTTCCACCATTGAGGGTTTCTTCGGTGTACGAGAATGATTGTCTTCAAGAGAGACAAGATAAAGACCCAAATTTCTATACTCGTACCTCGTCGGGGACATGCACAGAAAAAACGATCAAGAGTAGCCTGCTCTGATACCACTGATTCGGATAATTTTCTGCACGACATGTGAGCAGAGATATAATAAAGAAATGCACAGAGATATCACAGATATTCAATAAGATAAAATAAATGTATCAGATATGAAACCATAAATACAGATATACAGTAATACATGATTTCTATTAATGAAAGAAATGTACAGAGACTGTAAAAATACAAAGTGAAAGACTCGCTAGAATGGTGGCAGCTTATCTCTGAGAAGAGATGTGACGACTACTCACATTCGTAAGAAGATGGTTACAATAAGGATCTGAAGGAATTTTTACGATAAAAAGGAATTCCAAAAACTCTAGACATCCAAAAACCTAACCCTAGGAGATGAAGCGCCAAAATTCATGTGGGCCCCGTTTGGGTAAGTGAGTACATCAACTTCCTGGGGTTGTAACTTTTGCATATGATATTTGTTTTAGGCGTGTGATAGATCATTGGAAAGTTATTGTTGATGAGATTCATTTTGGGGGCTCAATCATGAATTTGGTTATCATTGAGAACATTTATCTCAAAAAACCTTCATTTGGGCCCTCAAAATGGCCCCGGAAGTTAAAAACTGCTAAAAATAGTAAATTTCCAAAATTGCCAGAAAACTATTTTGAGCCAGTTGGAAAAGGTGGGTGGCCATCGATATCCACCTGGATCATTACCAATTCTTCCATTCATTCTCCTTGTGTCTCAGCGCTCGAACATATGGTACATTTCTTTGATTCTCACGTGAACCCTGTCTTTGGATTTTTCGTGAGTTGGCTTGTGATTGTTATACTGTTGTGGCATTTGGGGCTGATTTTGGCGTTATTTGACTGAAGATGACAGGTAGAGAACATTCAGTGATGCGCGTGATAGACATATGTTTATTTTCTCATATCTACACTTTCAGTAGTTAAACACTACAAATTTTTTCTCTCCTAAGTTACCGAAAGCCAAAATTTCAATATTGTTGCAACAGAGGTTCCATATAGGGATGGTGATTTCCTACAAAGTGCCAAGAACAATAGACCACGTTATTTCATCCATTGGGTGACCCAAAATCATCCTTATCAAACTATGAACTTTGTCTCTTTACTTGCACCTTTCCAAAACAAAAAAATGGCTTATGCATTCATTGGGCTATGGAGTTGTAATTCTTTAAAAAAAACCATACTGGATTCCAAACTAAACCAAAAACATACTGAAAATCACTGTTGTACTCTAGTGCTCAAATTCAAGCTTATTTATATACATCACCTACTCTAACCGATATCACCGCTTTGTTCAAGTATAGGAAAACTTCCAAATCAACCAAGCGAGTATCCGACTAACAAACTTAATTTTATTTCCATCTTTGAGAAAAAGGATGATATGAGAAGCTACAAATTTCAAAACATGCCCTGGGATCAGGTACTTACAGTTTTGAAATTCAAATTTCAAGAAGTCGGAAATAAAAAATCCAGTCCCCCATTTTGACTCCATATAAACTGCTATTGGATTGTAGAAGGCAAGAGATATACCACTTTCACAATTAATCCATACTTCCTCCTGTTGGGAAAGTTGTCTAAAATGTTTTTGCGCACTTTGTCCACTGTTGATTGTTTCTTACACTGGTGCAAAAATGTTGCATTGAAACTTATTGGTCTATTTCTCAATGGTTGCTAAATAGGGAGGAGAGATCAATTGTTTTAGTAACCCCTCCTTATGTCCTTCATCTGATATTCAAAGATCTTCTTGGTAGCTATCATACAGGTTGATCTCTTTCATGATGTTGTTGATTTCTTTCTTGTTGAAACAAAGTTTGTTTCTACTCACCATCTTCAGAAACACTTTCATCACATTCATCAAACAAAGGGGAACTGTTGTAAATTTTCGTGTGTGATAAAAAATAAATCTGCTCTTCCTGTTCTTCCGGATATTCATCATAAACAGGTTCATCAGATAACTCAGGAGTGTCATCAGTCAAACAAATGTTAGGAATATCAACTTTGAAGCGATCTATCTCATATCCACACTCCTCCAAATCATAGTCTAAAGCATCTTCGAACAAAAAACATTCTCCAAGGTTATTAAACATGACAACCCTATCTTCTTCATGAAACAAAACAATGTCTACAAGATGACCCTATGGATGGAAATCATCATCATAAATTGGTTTACTAACTTCCTCTAAAGTTCCATGGCTATCATGATTTAAACTTAGATTTTCATTTTCAGTAATAAAAGAAGTTTCACTCTCATGTTCAGGACTATGTGAATGTTGCAGATCTATGTAAGCAAGGGTTGCAACATGACTGTTTAGGAGAAGATTTATCTCTTCTTCTGTTAAAGGAGGAGGTGGGCTATGCAATTTCTGGATCAAGCAACTATTGTTTTCTTTCTCTTCTTCATGTTGACCATGGTGTTGAATATCTTCTTCCTGAATGTGATCACAAGAGCTATCATATCCTACTTTTTTATCAGCTAACTCTTATTCATACTAATTATCTTCATCGACTTGAGAAATTTCTGATATTCCTTCCTCCTCTTCAAGAAGATGTGTTTGATCTATTTTTCTTATGAATTTTATATTAAAACAATCTTAAAAAATTATTTCAGCTAAATAGATTCTTTTATAATGTTGATGAAAAAGTATGTGAAAATATTTCAATGAAGGAATATTGGAATGAGGTAAAGATTTATACCAGAGTCTAGCATCTCTTTCCAATGAAAACATAAATAGTTTCATGAGGACATCTTCATGATGTATATTTAATCCATCCATAAGCTTGTGGAATTCAAACAAGTGTTGGGCAGGATTGTCATCCACATATTCTCCAAATTTAGGAAGGACATCTTCCCAAACTTTAATGTATGGAACAGTGTTTGGAAAACCATAAAATTTGCAAAGTTCAAAGGAGAAAACCTTGCAGCAATCCTAGCGGCGAATGAATCTGACATTTTGAGACAAGTGGAGTCACCAGTGAATCATGTAGAGTCTTCGAACCAAGGAGTGGCAAGGTGAATGATCACAACCAATTAAATCCCTATCCCTTGTTCACCATCAAGAAATAGATCTGAACTTTTTGTCATATCCCAGGGTAGATACCTTCTTTCCCCCATCCCCGACAACGGCAACAGAAAATGTTGTCGCAAGATTTGGTTCTAGGTTGTAATAGAGCCAAGCCTTAGCACATTTTAAATGAAATGATAAGTTGTCACTAGGAACTTGAATTTGGTTTCATGCAAGTAAATTCCAAGATAACCACGAACCAATTTTGATTAAATGTTTCCCCTTCCAACCCGAGAGGGATCTCTCGAATATATGTCATGATAGGATATTCAATAAGCTTAACAGTCGGCAGATCTATGGGTAACATAAAGTTTAGAGGTTTTTAGTGTTGGTGGTTTGGACCGAGAGGTATTCCATTGGGCATGGAGTCAAATGATCAAGCAAACAATAAGAGTTTTTCGGCAATGGAAACCCATGGAACAGAGGAAAGATAGAAGTTGATTATAGAAATAAGTATTTATAAAAGTATGGCAGTAGAATAGAGAGAAAACATATCAATATGCAAGGAGCACTTAGCAATCAGTGAATTCCTAGAATAAATCAGTGGAAAGAGATGTTCGAGACAGAGCATCTAGCAAGGATGAATTCTGAACTTTCATATATCTGCAAGAAACAAACTATAATCCGTCTAGCAACAAAGAATATAACAAACAGATGAATTCCATTACAAAAACAATTACAAATTGGGAAGAAAATGGAAATAAAACCAAGTGAAATGATGTGAAAACGAAGCAAAAAGACATTCTCTGCAAACAAAATCACCAGAATCTCTGATATAGATCGAAAATGCTCTTCACTCTTTTACTAAACATGAAAACAAGTGCTACAGCCCAGGAGTACTACTCCTCTCCCCCTTCCTTTTACAAATATGCCTCATATATGTATTGAGGTCGAAATCCTCTCTAATCTAAAAGATAACAATAGTTACAACCAATTCTTGAAACTTTCTGCCATAGAAAATGGGCCAAACTGCCGAAAACTAAGGCTGCGGTTATGGATCTCTATCTCTCGAATAGCAATATCTGTGTATAAATGGAAAGAGGATTTTGTGCATCTGGTTATTCTGAGCAAAAACATCTCTCATTTCCCTGAGACCCCTTTTCATTTTCCCCAAATCTGCATTTAAGAAACATGTGTCAAAACAGGAAAATATGAAATCCGAAAATTAGGGCTCAGAGATGGATTCGATTCTCCCAATCAGTGACACTTGTAGGAACAATGAAAGAGGATAATTATATCTTATGTGTTAGGCACAAAATCATCCAACCATTTCTCAAAATGATACTCCCGTCTCTCAGAATCCTCATTTGAAAATGATGACTCAACACAGTAAAAAACCCCACATTTCTGAAAACGAATCTCATATTGTGGGGGACTTTTGACTGCCTTAACAAGCTCAAAATGAAATTTTGAAGACACCACTGGACATATTGTAATGTGTAGACGTCGATCGACTATTAGAACACGAAAAAAGACCTCTCCACAGCTGAGAAAATTGTGTTTTTCTAAATCCGTTTTGCATATGAATGGAGTCTCGATTTTGGGTTTTCGGGATTCGGGGAAACGAAGCAGTGGTTATTAAAATTTCCATGTTGGCCAAATCCCCGATGGAAAAATCCCCGAAATAGATTTTGGATTTTACATTGCACTTTTTCGGGCCTTCGGATTTCAGGTATCATGTCCTCAAGAGTTATGACATGCAAGGAATCTCAAATCGTGAAATCGCGATGGGATTAATTAGACGATAATCATTTATTTTAATCTCTTAATTAATCACGATTAGCAATTAATATTTAACCTTTCATGGATTGAAGTGTCGGGACTTCGATAATACTTGACGCGAGAAATCGTGAATCGCGAAATTGTGATGAGATTTATTAACGTTAATATTTCTTAATCTTTATTTGACTCAGCTTATCCTTTAATACTTTAGTGAATTTGGGGATTGGTGTTGTAGTTATTAAAATATCTACATTGGCCAAATCCCCGATGGCCAAAAACCCAGACTCATGATCTTTTTCTCCATGTGGCTTAATACTTGGTGTATGCGGTCGTTCCATTGCCAATGCTTCCATTCATTCTCCTTGTGACTCAATACTCGAACATATGGTACATTTCTTTGATTCTCACGTAAACCCTGTCTTTGGATTTTTCATGAATTGGATTGTGACTGTTATACTTCTGTGGAATTTGGGGCTGATTTCAGCGTTATTTGAGTGAAGATGACAGGTAAAGAACATTCAGTGATGCGCGTTACAGACAGATGGTTGTTTTCTCATATCTACACTTTCGGTAGTTAAACACTACAAATTGTTTCTCTCCTAAGTTACCGAAAGCCAAAATTTCAATATTGTTACAACAGAGGCTCCATCTAGGGATGGTGCTTTCCTGCAAAGCACCAAGAACATTAGACCACGTGCCTTCATCAATTGGGTGACCTGAAATCATCCTTATCACACTCTGAACTCTGTTGCTTTACTTGCATATTTTCGAAACAAAAAACCTCTTATGAATTCATTGGGCTATGGAGTAATGCTTTAAACAAAATCATACTAGATTCCAAACTAAACCGGAAACATACGAAAAACCACTGGTGTACTCTAGTGCTCAAAGTCAAGCTTATTTATATACATCACCTACTCTAACCGATATCACTACTTTGTTCAAGTATAGGATAACTTCCAAATCAGCCAAACGAGTATCCAACTAACAAACTTATTTATACTTCCATCTTTGAGCAAAAGGATGACAGGAGCAGCTACAAATTTCAAAACATGCCATGGAATCTGGTACTTACAGTTTTGAAATTCAGACTTCAAGAAGTCAGAAATAAAAAATTCAGTCCCCCATTTTGACTCCATATAAACTGCTACTGGATCGTAGAAGGGAAGAGATATACCACTTTCACAATTAATCCATTCTTCCTCCTATTGGGCAAGTTGTCTGAAATGTTTTTGTGCACTTTGTCCATTGCATTTGTTTTCTTCCACTGGTGAAAAAATTTCGCATTGAAACTTACTGGTCTGTTGCTCAATGGTTGCTAAACAAGGAGGAGATATCAATTGTTTTAGTAACCCCTCCTTATGTCCTTCATCTGTTGTCCAAAGATCTTCTTGGTAGCTGTCATACATAGGCTGATCTCTTTCATGATGTTGTTGATTACTTTCTTATTGAACCAAAGTTTCTTGCTGCTCACCATCTTCAGAAACACTTTCATCACATTCATCAAACAAAGGAGGATTGTTGTAAATTTTCATGTGTGATGAAAAATAAATCTTCTCTTCTTGTTCTTCTGGATATTCATCGTAAACAGGTTCATTAGATAACTCAGGAGTGTCATCCGTCATAATTGTTTTAGGAATATCAATTGTAAAGCGATCTATCTCATATCCACACTCCTCCAAATCATAGTCTAAAGCATGTTCGAACAACAAACATTCTCCAAGCTTATTAAACATGACAACCCTATCTTCTTCATGAAACAAAACAGTTTCTACAAGATGATCCTCTGGCCAAAAATCATCATCATAAATTGGTTTACTAACTTCTTCTAAAGTTCCATGGCTGTCATGATTTAAACTTAGATTTTCATTTTCAGTAATAAAAGAAGTTTCACTCACATGTTCAGGACTATGTGAATGTTGCAGATCTATGTAAACGTGGGTTGCAACATGATTGTTTAGGAGAATATCTATCTCTTCTTCTGTTAAAGGAGGAGGTGGTGTATGCAATTTTTGGATCAAGCAACTATTGTTTTCTTTCTCTTCTGCATGTTGACCATGATGCTGAATATATTCTTCTTGAATGTGATCACAAGAGCTATCATATCCTACTTTTTTATCAGCCAACTCTTCTTCATACTGATTATCTTCATCGACTTGAGAAATTTCTGAAATTCCTTCCTCCTCTTCAAGAAGATGTGTTTGATCTGTTTGTCTTATGAATTTTATATTACAACAATATTCAAAAGGTATTTCAGCTGAATAGATTCTTTTACAATGCTGATGAAAAAGTATGTGAAAATATTTCAATGAAGGAATACTGGAATGAGGTAAATATTTATACCAGAGTCTAGCATCTCTTTCCAATGAAAATATAAACAGTTTCATGAGGACATCTTCATGATGTATATTTAATTCATCCATGAGCTTGTGGAATTCAAATAAGTGTTGGGCGGGATTGTCGTCCGCATATTCTCTAAATTTAGGAAGGACATCTTCCCAAACTTTAATGTTTGGAACAATGTTTGGAACAATGTTTGGAAAACCATAAACATTTGCAAAGTCCTGAGGAGAAAACCTTGCAGCAATCCGAGTAGTGAATGAATCCAAGATTTTGAGATGAGTGGAGTCGCCAGTGAATCATGTAGAGTCTTCAAACCAAGGAGTTGCTAGGTGAATGATCACAGCCAATTGAATCCCTATCCCTTGTTCACCATCAAGAAATAGATCTGAACTTTTTGTCGTATCCCAGGGAAGATAACTTCTTTCCTCCATCCCTGACAATGGCACTAGAAAATGTTGTCGCAAGAGTTGGTTCTAGGTTGTAATAGAGCCACGCCTTAGCACATTTTAATCGATATAATAAGTTGTCACTAGGAACTTGACTTGGGTTTCATGCAAGTAAATTCTCAGATAACCACAAACCACTTTTGATTGGAAGCTGCCCCTTCCAACCCGAGAGGGATCTCTCGAATATATGTTATGTCACGATAGGATATTCAATAAGCTTAACGGTGGGAAAATCTGTGAGTAACAGAAAGTTTTGAGGGTTTTAGGGTTGGTGGTTTAGACCGGGAGGTATTCCATTGGGCATGGAGTCAAATGATCAAGCAAATAATAAGAGTGTTTCAGCAATGGAAACCCATGGAACAGAGGCGAGATAGGAGTTGATTATAGAGACAAGTATTTATAAAAGTATGGCAGTAGAATAGAGAGAAAACATATCAATATGCAAGGAGCACTTAGCAATGAGTGAATTCCTAGCATAAATCAGTGGAAAGAGATGGTTGGGACATACCATCTAGTAAAGATGAATTCTGAACCTTCATATCTCTGCAAGAAACAACCTATAACCTATCTAGCAACAGAGCATATAACAAACGGATGAATTCCATTACAAACACAATTACAATCGGGAAGCAAATGGAAATAAAACCAAGTGAAATGAAGTGAAAACGAAGCAATAAGACATTCTCTGCAAACAAAATCACAAGAATCTCTGATATAGATCGAAAATGCTCTGCACTCTTTTATTAAACATGAAAACAAGTGCTACAGCCCAGGAGTACTACTCCTCTCCCCCTTCCTTTTAAAAATATTCCTCATATATGTATTGAGGTCGAAATCCTCTCTAATCTAAAAGATAACAATAGTTACAACCAATTATTGAAACTTTCTACCATAGAAAATGGGCCAAACTGCCGAAAACTAGGGCTGCGGTTATGGATCTCTATCTCTCGAATCATGATATTTGTGTATAAATGAAAAGAGTGTTTTGTGCATCTATTTATTCTGAGAAAAAACCTCTCTCAGTTCCTTGAGACCCCTTTTCATTTTCCCCAAATCTGCATTTAACAAACATGTGTCAAAACAGGAAAATATGAAATCCAAAAATTAAGGCTCGGAGATGGATTCAATTCTCCCAATTGGTCACACCTGTAGGAACAATGATAGTGGATAATGATCTCTGATGTGTTAGGCAAAAAATCCTCCAACCATTTCTCAAAATGATACTCCTGTCACTCAGAATCCTCATTTGAAAATGATGACTCAGCATAGTAAAAACCGCCACATTTCTAAAAACAAACCTCATATTGCGGGGGACTTTTGACTTCCTTAACAAGCTCAAAATGAAATTCTTAAGACACCACTGGACATATTAGAATTTTATATGTCGATCGTCTATTCGAACGCGAAAAACGACCTCTCCACGGCTGAGAAAATTGTGTTTTTCTAAATCCATTTTACATATGACTTGAGTCTCGATTTCGGGTTTTCGAGATTCGGGGAAACGAAGTAGTGGTTATTAAAATTTCTGTGTCGGCCAAATCCTCGATGGAAAAATCCCCGAAATAGATTTTGGCTTTTACATTTCACTCTTTCGGGCCTTCGGGTTTCGGGAATCATGTCCTCAAGAGTTATGACATGCAAGGAATCTCAAATCGCGAAATCACGATGGGATTAATTAGACGATAATCATTTGTTTTAATCTCTTAATTAATCATGATTAGTAATTAATATTTAACCTTTCGTGGATTGAAGTGTCGGGACTTCGATAATACTTGATGCGAGAAATTTCGAATCATGAAATTGCGATGAGATTTATTAACGTTAATCTTTCTTAATATTTATTTGACTCGGCTTATCCTTTAATACTTTAGTGAATTCGGGGATGGGGGTTGTAGTTATTAAAATATCTACGTCGGCCAAATCCCCGATAGAAAAAAACCCGGACTCATGAGCTTTTTCTCCATGTGGATTAATGCTCGGTGTATTCGGTTGTTCCACTGCCAATGCTTCCATTCATTCTCCTTGTGACTCAACGATCGAAAATATGGTACATTTCTTTGATTCTCACATGAACCCTATCTTTGGATTTTTCATGAGTTGGCTTGTGACTATTATACTGCTGTGGCATTTGGGGCTGATTTCAACGTTATTTAACTGAATATGATAGGTAGAGAACATTCAATGATGCGCGTGATAGAAAAATGGTCGTTCTCTCATATCTACACTTTTGGTAGTTAAACACTACAATTTTTTTCTCTCCTAAGTTACCGAAAGCCAAAATTTCAATATTGTTGCAATACCTTCCATGCCTTCCATTTATGGAGTGAGCCAAGGTTTCAACCACCAGCTCCATTTTCATTAACTTCCTTTTCTCGGGATTTAAACGTGGCTTAATGCATAGGGGGCGTCCACACGCTACTCTCGAATAGGATGCTATATAATGACATAATTGTGGGGTTGCTCAAAGGTGGTTTGGGTCCATACCGCTTTTGAGCCCGCAATCCACCACCTTTTTCCACATATTTCTTTTTCCAAACCACAGTTTCAATTGCGGGAATGATCAAGAAAATCATCACCCCTAGCATGTTTTTTCCTCACAATGGAATGTGGAATTTGATCTCATGATATTGGGAAAGGATTTACGATCAATGACTCAAATATTCCCTCTTCAGATCAATGGATCAGATCTTCCCTTTTCGAATCGACGGTCGAAATCTTCTTCACGATTCGGACTTCAGACTTTTCAAACTTCAAAATTTATTTACCCCAAGAAAATCCTCCGGAGCTAGGGATATGATGATGCATGGATCCTGGATTTGGACGGCCGAGATCCACTTCGGGTCTCCAGGCTCCAGGAAAGTCAAAACTCAAATCTCGCTTACCTTTTGTGCTTTTACCCAGAGTTGTCGATCTATTTACACACGTCCTCTTCAATCAACGGTTCTGCTCCTACTTCGGGATTTTGACCCCTTCAACTAGATCAACAACCCTTATGCTCCCTTCTTGATCGACGATCAATATCTTCTTCGGGTCTTCGGGGCTTTCCTCATTTTAAAACTCCCGGAGTGACAAATCTAATGATGCGTGGAATTCTGGATTCGGACAACTGAGATCCTCTTCGGGACTCCAAGCTCCTGGATAATTAATTTTCAAACCTATATTTCCCATGAAGCTCATGGATGTCTGTCATGTGTCCCTGCTGATGGATGATCTAGATCTACTTCAGGGTTTTGACACTTCTAGCTTAGGGAGTTTCAAATGTGAAACATGGAAAATCTCCTGAAGGAAAATTGCCAAAGTGATGTGGTGGCTTGATGTCATATGATGTCACGACTACTGATGTGTCATGAAAATAAGGATTACATGTGTCACGACCAATGACATGGAATGAGCACCATGTGTCATGCTTGATGAGTGTGCCACGTGATTTATCACTTCGGGACTTCGACCACTTCGGGCACTTCAGCCCCGTGGGACTTTAGCCACTTCCAGACTTCGGGCGCTTCGGGACTTCGGCCACGTTTAACTCCCACAATCCTCTGGAGCATCAAACTCCAAAGTGAGGTATCTGCCTACACATGTCCTTATATTTTGATGGCTTGGACTATTTCGGGAGTTCGAGCTTCGGTTCTTCGGGAATTTCACACACTTCTCACTTCAAAACTCCTGAAGCTTATTTCGCCGAACACTTGGATCAGCAGCTAGCTGTCCCCTTAAATATCAATGAATCATGCTCTCTTCGGGCCTTGGGACTTTGGACCTTTTTATCTGGTGCTATACTTCGCGCAATTTTGGACTCCCGAATGCCTGTGAGCCGCCGAACTGAACTGCTCCTGGAATCTCCACCACTGAAAGATTAAAATGGCCTGTTGCTTGCATTTCAAGCCCGAAATGAACTGTTATGAAAGTTGTGCTTTGTTTCTATGGCTACGTCCTATGTGAACAAGGAACTGGGTAACTTTGTTGTGGGCTGGGAAAATAGGGAGACCAGTGACTGCAGCAAAGGGGATTAGGGCTTGTCCTTGGAGAGAAACAAAGGGTCTTGGGACCGAGATTTCTTTTGGGTAAGACATTAAGGGAAACCAGGGTGCACAAACAAAAAAGGGGAAAACAAACACCGAATTTAATAGTCTAAAGGGAAAAACTAGGAGACTTGGCCAGTGAAAAGGAGAGAGATAGGGAAAGGAATAATAGACTCAAGCATTTTTGACACACACCTATGGCCCTTGAAAACTTCAAGCGATAACATTTGGCTCCACCAGGGATGGCATGCTCCATGCGAGATGCCAAGAATGCGTGGTTCCAGTGTCTTAGATATTGGGCTATGGAGTCATTTGTGTAAACAACTTAAAAATACTTCCAGAAACTACCACTTATTCAATCAACTAATTGACAAACTGTTGCAAATAGAAAGAAAAATAATGCTCGGGAACAAGCTTATTTTCTATGCTACCCTACTCTAACCAAATTTGCAAATTGATCAAGTAAAAGTAGAATTCCACAATAACCACTCAAGTAATTTGATGATTGAAATGATCTCATATATGCAACCGATCAATGAATAATAGAAAAAGTATAGCAGCAACGACATAAGCTCCTTCATAAAACCATACTCACCTGTGATTATCGGTGAAATAATGCAATTTGAAATTTTCAGAAAATATGAAACATATGACTCCATGTATATGGCTATAGGATCATGAATCACGTAATAGAGTTTTGTGTGCTTTAGAAGACTAGGTTGCACCTTTGTAAATGCCTCTTTGCTTGCAAATAAATGACCTCCTTTCTCTTTCAAAATCAACTCTTTATCATCAATAGTTGCAGTCTCTTCTTCATAAGAATGATCACAAGATAATTGTACAACATTATTTAAAGCATCATAATTATTATCAGCCAAGAACATATAGTTATATATGCAATCAACCACTACTACATGCTCAAAATGGTCTGAAAACTGATCATAAGATTGATATGCATTGATGTTCATAGAAAAATATGCAAATATTGAGTAATTTGATTCCAAATGTGAATCATACCTACTTCCTTATTGTTGTTCCATATCTTATTCATACTCACTATCTTCTTGCTCGAAATCTGAAACATACTGATAGTCTTCTTGCTCGGAATCTGAAACATACTGACAATCTTCTTGCTTATGTACATGCAATTTTTCAAGATATGCTTGCATACGAACCCCCTTTCTAGCCCTGATGTTCTCTTCAACTTCTTCAACATCTTCAAACAAGTGTCGTAAAGATGAATATTTCCTTTCTCTTAGGAGAAGGACAAGCTCTGAATGTTGAGCCATGACATAGTACACCATGGCAGTAGTCTCTATGGATCTGATCTCCACAGGTATACTATGATAAACACTGTAAAAAATATTGTTGAAGACAACCAAGGCTTCCTCTTCCCCTCTCCTCGAGGCATTAAACTCAAACCAGTACTGATCAAGGGACTTGTTCTCACCCCAACACTTAAAATATGCATTGCATGGCTCGATACAAGAACCAATAGAACTGAATCCCAAACATTTAAACCACACAACAACATCTCCAAACAAAGATTGTGAAAAAAACCTCATGGTAACATCATCATGAACAATATCAAACTGATAAAAAAAGTTCTCAAATGCCTCCAAGTGCCTCTCGGTGGTAACATGATCCTCTCCAATAAACCGAGGAAGATACTCAAAGGAATAAAGAGGATAGGGATGCAGGTGATGTGGAAGCCTTAAAGGTTTAAACATCTTGTCTCTAATCTTAGCTTGAAAACTTGTGGGCTGAATTTGGGATTTAACAAGAAGATGGGAAGGTTCAATAGTAATAACATAAGGTAATGAGATATGAGAAGGATTTGAATCATTTTCAAACCCCTGAAGGTTACAAGGGTGATCAATTTCAAGAGGAAATCCAATACAAATCTCACTTTTATGAATAGGCTGAGGTGAAGACACAAGATCAAAATCTACAAGACAAGAAGAGGTAATGTCTTCTTCTTCCAAGGATGGATAAAAAAAGGAAGGCTTATTATCATCTGAATAGACAAAGCAGATGATAATCCTCTTTATATGTAAAGGGAACGAGAGAAATGAGATGATAAAGAAAATAAATATTTCATGAAGAAAGACAATAAATTGATACATGGTCTTCTCTTTTGGTACCGTCATCTTTTTGTCAACAGGGTCCTCCCCAGTGGAGTCTTTGATTGTGGAGTCGCCAGGTGAAAACTACAATCTTCAATGGTATTGATTTCTGATGCACCTTCATAAACAAAATTTCTTTATCGTTCTATCCGAGGGAAATGTCTTCAATTCGTTCCCCATCAACGGCACCAAGAATATTAGCATTGATAGTCACCCTCAAATTGCAAGAGGATAAGCCTAGTACCCATTAGAGTTTTTGGTGTATGTTGGTTTTATATGAGTGGAGGTCAATGGAAAAAACTCAATATATGAATGATGTTCAACACAAAACTGGACAATAAATGCACAGGGAAGTGAGGGCCACATTAACTTCAGTCAGTGAATTGAATTTAAGTGTGAGTAGAGGGAAGAATTAGTGAGAAAGGTGAACAAGACTGCTATGGGCATCAGGCCTTCAAGCAGCTCGGAGAAGAAAAAATCAGACTCAAGATCATTCTTGAGCTCAAGCTTCAGACACTGAAATATGTCCAAACAACACAGTCACAATACCACAATGATCAAACCTAGACCACAATGCAGCTACAACAACTCAACTGGATCCTCCATGCCCAATCCATTCAGTGTAAGAGGGAAAAAGATAACAAGGAAGCCGACTAAAACTCATCATGATACCATTGTAATAAAATCTACATTACAACAACATAACAACCTTCGACTAGATCCTCCATGCCCGAGTGTTTTAACATAGTTTTTACAGAGAGATGAAAAGAGGCTGACTTCTATTAATATGAAAGTCTCAAATTTGATACATGATCAGAGAATAGTTCTGGCATAAAAAAAATTACAAAATAGGGAGCTCTGCTCAACCAATTGACGACCTTAAAAAAATATCAAAACTACATATTTATACTCAGATCAGTCCCCGACTATCAACAATGTGATCTGATCACTACATTCAAAGCATTGCCTCTGAGAAGTCTTCTATCAGACTGTGCAGGTATCCCTCTATTAGACACGAGCTCAGATCGTCATGGGTTTGCAGGAAAATCTGCCCACATGGGTACCATAGGCTGATGGTTTAGTCCCCATGGCTGAGCCTTCCATGACTTCCATTTATGGAGTGAGCCGAGGTTTCAACCACCAGCTCCAGTTTCATTAACTGCCTTTTCTCGGGATTGAAATGCGGCTTAATGCCCAGGGGGTGGCCACACACTACTCTCGAATAAGACACTATATAATCACGTGATTGCGGGGCTACTCAAAGGTGTTTTGGGTTCACATGTCTTTTGATCTCGCAATCCACCACCTTTTTCCATGTATTACTTTTTCCAAACCACGGTTTCAATTGCGGGACCGCTCAAGAAAATTATCACCCGAGCATGTTGCATCCCCGCAATGGACTGTGGTTGTCTAAATTGTGATCTTGGGTGAGGATTTATGATCAGTGGCTCAAATATTCCCTCTTCAGATCAATGGATCATATCTTCCCTTTTCGAATCGACGATTGAGATTTGCTTCGTGATTCGGGCTTTGAACTTTTCAAACTTCAAACTTTATTTGCCCCAAGAAAATCCTCCAGAGCTAGGGATCTGATGATGTGTGGCTCCTGAATTTGGATGGCCGAGATCCACTTTGGGTCTCCAGGCTCTAGAAAAATCAAAACTCAAATTTCTCTTACCTTTTGTGATTTTACCCAGATCTGTCGATATATTGACGCGTGTCCTCTTCAATCAATGGTTCTTCTCCTACTTTAGGATTTTGACCCATTCAACCAGATCAACGACCCTTGTGCTCCCTTCTCGATTGATGATAGAGATCTCCTTCGGGTCTTCGAGGCTTTTCCCATTTTAAAACTCCTGAAGTAAAACTCTCGGAGTGACATATTTGATGATGCATGGCATTCTAGATTCGGACAACCGAGATCCTCTTCAGGACTCTAGGCTTCGGGAAAATCAATTTTCAAACCTATCTTTCCCACAAAGGTCGCGGATCTCTGTCGCGTGTCCCTACTGATGGATGGTCCAGATCTACTTTGGGGTTTCAACACTTTTTGCTTCGGGAGTTTCAAATGTGAAACATGGAAAATATCTCGAAGGAAAATCGCCAAAGTGACATGGTGGCTTGACATCATATGATGTCATGACTGTTGATGTGTCATGAAAAGAAGGGTGACATGTGTCACAACCAATGACCTGAAATGAGAGCCACATGCCATTCCTGATGAGTGTGCCATGTGATTTAGCACTTTGGAACTTCGATCACATCGGGCACTTCGGCCCCACGGGACTCTGGCCACTTCGAGACTTTAGACGCTTCAGGACTTCGACCACATTTATCTCCAAAAATCCTCTGGAGCGTCGAACTTGAAAGAGAGGGATCTGCCTCCATGTGTCCTCAGCGTTTGATGGCTCAAACTATTTCGGGAATTTAGTCTTCGGATTTTTAGGAATTTCATGCACTTCTCACTTCGAAACTCCGGAATCTTATTTCCCCAAACACTTGGATCAACTACCACCTATCACCTTAAATATCAACGGCTCATGCTCTCTTTTGGCCTTCGAACTTCAAACCTTTTTCTCTGGTGCTATACTTCGCCCAATTTTGGACTCCTGAATGTCCGTGAGATGTCAATATGAACCGTTCCTAGTATCTCCACTGCTGAAAGGTTAAAATTTCCTATTGCTTTCATTTCAAGCCCGAAATGGACTGCTATGAAAGTTTCACTTTGTGTCCATGGTTGCAACCTACGTGAACAAGGACCTGGTTAACTTTGTTGTGGGCTGGGAAAATAGGGAGACCAGTGATTGCAACAAAGGGGATTAGTGCTCGTCCTTGGAGAGAAACAAAGGGGCTTGGGACCAAGATTTATTTCGGGTAATACATTAAGGGAAACTAGGGCGCACAAATGAAAAAGGGGAAAACACACATTGATTTTAATAGTCTAAAGAGAAAAACTTCAAGACTTGGCCTACGAAAAGGAGAGATATAGGGCAAGGAATAATAGACTAAATCATTTTAGACACACACCTACGATCCTTGACAACTTCATGTGATAACATTTGGCTCCACAGGGGATGCAATGCTCCCTGTGATTTTCCAAGAACGCGTAGTTCTAGTGCCTTAGCTATTGGGCTATGGAGTCATTTGTGTAACCAACCTCAAAATACTTCCAAAAACTACCACCTATTCAATCAATTAATTGAAAAACTATTGTGAACAGAAAGAAAACAAATTCTTGGGAACAAGCTTATTTCCTATGCTACCCTACTCTAACCAAATTTGCAACTTGATCAAGTAAAAGTAGATTTACACAACAACCACTCAAGTAATTTGATGACTGAAATGATCTCATCTATGCCATTGATCAATGAATAATAACAAAAATATAGCAGCAATGAAATGATCTCCTTCATAAAACCATACTCACCCATGAGTATCGGTGAAATAATGCAATTTGAAATTTTCAGAAAATATGAAACATATGACTCCATGTATATGGCTATAGGATCATGAATCACGTGATAGAGTTCTGGTTACTTTAGAAGACCAGGTTGCTCCTTTGTAAATTCCTCTCTGCTTGCAAATAAATGACCTCCTTGCTCTTTCAAAATCAACTCTTGATCATCAACAATTGCAGTCTCTTCTTCATAAGAATGATCACAAGATAATTGTACATCAGGATTTAAAGCATCATAATTATGATCAGCCAAGAACATATAGTTATCTATGCAATCAACCACTACTACATGCTCAAAATGGTCTGAAAAATGATCATAAGATTGATATGCATTCATGTTCATAGAAAAATCTGCAAATATTGAGGAATCTGATTCCAAATGTGAATCATACCTACTTCCTTGTTGTTTTTCTAGATCTAATTCATACTCACTATCTTCTTTCTCAAAATCTGAAACGTATTGACAGTCTTCTTGCTCGGAATCTGAAACATACTAACAGTATTCTTGCTTATGTACATGCAATTTTTCAAGATATGCTTACATACAAACCCCCTTGCTAGCCTTGATATTCTCTTTGACTTCTTCAGCATCTTCAAATAGGTTTCTTAAAGATGAATATTTCCTTTCTCTCATGAGAAGGACAAGCTGTGAATGCTGAGCCATTACATAGTGCACCATGCAAATAGTCTCTGTGGGTCTAACCTCCATAGGCATACTATGATAAACACTGTAAAACCTCTTGTTGAAGACAGCCAAGGATTCCTCTTCCCATCTCCTCAAGGAATTAAACTCAAACCATTACTGATCAAGGGACTTGTTCTCACCCCAACACTTTAAAAATGCATTGCATAGCTCAATACAAGAACCAATAGAACTAGCTCCCAAACATTTAAACCACACAACAACATCTCCAAACAAAGATTGTGAAAACAACCTCATGGTAACATCATCATGAACAATCTCAAACTGATCATCAAAGTTCTCAAAGGCCTCCAAGTGCCTCTTATTTGTAACATGATCCTGTCTATAAAACCGAGAAAGATACTCAAAGGAATAAAGAGGATAGGGATGCAGGTGATGTGGCATCCTTAAAGGTTTAAACATCTTGTCTCTAATCTTAGCTTGAAAACTTGTGGGATGAATATGGGATTTAACAAGAAGATGGCAAGGTTCAATAGTAACAACAGAATGTAATGAGATCTGAGAAGGATTTGAATCATTTTCAACCCCCTCAAGGTTACAAGGGTGATCAATTTCAAGATGAAATCCAATACAAATCTCACTTTTATGAATAGGTTGAGGTGAAGACACAACATCAACATGTACAACAAAATAAGAGGGCATGTCTTCTTCTTCCAAGGATGGATAAATAAAGGAAGGCTTATTATCATCTGAATATACAAAGCAGAGGATAATCCTCTTTATATGTAAAGGGAAAGAGAGAAATGAGCTAATAAAGAAAAACATGATTTCATGAAGAAATCTCATAAACTAATACATGATCTTCCCTTTCAGTATGGTCATCTTTATTTCAATAGGGTCCTCCCTAGTGGAGTATTTGATTGTGGAGTTGCTAGGTACAAACTGCAATCTTCAATTGTATTGATTTCTAATGCACCTTCAGAATCAAAATTTCTTTGTCGTTCTATCCCAAGGAAATGTCTTCAATTAGTTCCCAGACAACGACACCAATAATGTTAGCACTGAGAGTCACCCTCAGATTGCGAGAGGATAAGCCCAGTAGCCATCATAATTTTTGGTGGATTTTTTTTTTATGTGAGTGGAGTTCAATGGAAAAAACTCAATATATGAATGATGTTCAACACAGAACTAGACAAGAAATGCAGAGGGAAGTGAGGGCCACATTAACTTCAGTCAGTGAATTGAGTTTAAGTGTGAGCAGAGGGAAGACTTAGTGAGAAAGGTGAACAAGAATACTATGGGCATCATGCCTTCAAGAAGTTCAGAGAAGAAAAACTCAGACTTAAGATCACCCTTGAGCTCAATATTCAGACACTGAAATATGTCCAAATAACACAGTCACAACAACACAATGATCAAACCTACATCATGGTGCAGCTACAACAACTAGACTGGATCCTCCATGCCCCAGCCATTCAGTGTAAGAAGTAAAAAGATAACAAGGAAGATTACTAAAACTGATCACAATATAGTTGTAATCAAACCTACATTACAACAACATAACAACAACATAACAACCCTTGACTGCATCCTCCATGCCCGAGTGTTTTAGCACAATTTTTACAGAGAGATGAAAAGAGGTTGACTTCTATTAATATGAAAGTCTCAAATTTGATACATGACCAGAGAACAGTTCTGGCATACAAAACATTACAAAATAGGGATATCTACTCAACCAATTGACGACCTTAACAAAATATCAAAACTACTTATTTATACTCAGATCAGTCCCCGACTATCAGGACCGTGATCTGATCACTACATTCAAAGCATTGCATCTGAGCAATATTCTACCAGACGGTGCATGTATCCCTCTATCATAAACTAGCTTAGATTGACATGGGTCTATAGGAAAATATGTCCACAGGGGTACCGTGGGTTGACGGTTCAGTCCCCACAATTGAGCCTTCCATGCCTTCCATTTATGGAGTGAGCCAAGGTTTCAACCACCAGCTCCATTTTCATTAAATGCCTTTTCTTGGGATTGAAACATGGCTTAATGACCAGGGGGCAGCCACACACTGCTCTCGAATAGGATGCTATATAAGCACGTGATTGGGAGGCCACTCAAAGGTGGTTTGGGTTCACACCGCTTTTGAGCCCGCAATCCACCACCTTTTTCCATGTATTACTTTTTACAAACCACGGTTTCAATTGCGCGACTGCTCAAGAAAATTATTACCCGAGCTTGTTCCATCCCCGCAATGGACTGTGGTCGTCGATCTCATGATCTTGGGTGAGGATTTTATGATCAATGGCTCAAATATTCCCTCTTTAGATCAATGGATCAGATCTTCCCTTTTCGAATTGAGGACTGAGATTTGCTTCGCGATTCAGCCTTTATACTTTTCAAACTTCAAACTTTATTTGCCCCAAGAAAATCCTTCGAAGCTAGGGATTTGATGACACGTGGTTCCTAGATTTGGATGGTCGAGATCCACTTTGGATCTCCGAGTTCCGGGGAAATCAAAACTCAAATCTTGCTTACCTTCTCTACTTTTACCTGGTGTTGTTGATCTATTGATGCACATCCTCTTCAATCAATGGTTCTGATTCTGCTTCGGGATTTTGACCCCTTCAACTAGATCAACGACCCTTCTACTCCCTTCTCGATTGAAAATCAAGATCTCCTTCGAGTCTTCGAGGCTTTTCTCATTTTAAAACTCCCGAAGTAAAAATCTTGGAGTGGCAGATCTGATGACATGTGGCATTCTGGATTCGGATGGTCGAGATCCTCTTAGGGACTCTGGGCTCCAAGAAAATCAATTTTCAAACCTATCTTTCCCATGAAGCTCATGGATCTCTGTCGCATGTCCCTATTGATGAATGGTCCAGATCTACTTTGGGGTTTCGACACTTCTAGATTTGGGAGTTTCAAATGTGAAACGTGGAAAATCTCCCAAAGGAAAATCACCAAAGTGACATGGTGGCTTGATGTCATATGATGTCACAGTTGTTGATGTGTTATGAAAATAAGGGTAACACATGTCATGACCACATGTCATGCATGATGAGTGTGCCATGTGATTCAACACTTCGGGACTTCGGCCACTTCGGGCACTTCGACACTTTAGGCTTCGACTCCGTGAGACTTTGGCCACTTCAAGACTTCAGGCACTTCGGTACTTCGGCCACGTTTAACTCCCACAATCCTCTGGAGCATCGAAATCTGAATCGATGGATCTATCTCCAAGTGTCCTCAACTTTTTGATGGCTCAGACTATTTTGGGAGTTTGGGCTTCGGCTCTTCGGGAACTTCATGCACTTCTCACTTCGAAACTCCCGAATCTTATTTTCATGAACACTTGGATCAGCTACCACCTATCCCCTTAAATATCAACGACTCATGCTCTCTTTGAGACTTGGGACTTTGGACCTTTTTCTCTGGCACTATACTTCGCGCAATTTTGGACTCCCAAATGCCCATGAGCCATCGATCTGAACTGCTCCTGGAATCTTCGTTGCTAAAAGATTAAAACTACATGCTGCTTGCATTTCAAGCCTAAAATGGACTGTTATGAAAGTTGTGGTTTGTGTCCATGGTTGCGGTCTGCGTGAACAAGGACATGGGTAAATTTGTTGTGGGCTGGGAAGACAGGGAGACCGGTGAATGCAACAAAGGGGATTAGTGCTCATTCTTGGAGAGAAACAGAGGGGCTTGGGACTTAAATTGTTTTTGGGTAAGACATTAAGGGAAACGAGGGCGCACAAATGAAAAAGGGGAAAACAAACACCAATTTTAATAGTCTAAAGCGACAAACTTCAAGACTTGGCCTGTGAAAAGGAGAGAGACAGGGAAAGGAATAATAGACTCAAGCATTTTCGACACACACCTACGACCCTTGAAAACTTCATGTGATAACAGTTGGCATCACTCCTGATCTTGGTTGTTCTTCTCGGCCATGGCTTCTACCATCTGTGTGGTGACTATAGGCTTCAATATTTCTCCTCCCTTTAATCCTATCTATTCTATGTGAAGTTTCTCTGCATCAATCTCTACAACTAGATGCTCCAACCTGTCACTGTGTGTTAAGGTCCTAACCCGCACATAGGTAGATCAATGTATTTGGATGTAATAAAGGTCAATATTAATAAGACCTTTCAATAAAATAGAATAAGGCGGATGTAAGAAGACCTAATAGAAGCTTCCGCTTCTAGAAGGATCTT
>ML779865.1:2317324-2346849 GCA_009831015.1 Picea engelmannii | reverse complement strand
GAGTCGAGGGTATGAGAACCCTAGCTTGGATATTATTGTAACAGAGCGCTGCTCGATTGGAGGTTGCCCCCTCGAAGAGGCCTGTGAACATTGCTATCTGAATCAAGTGCTATTTCTGTTCAAGTGCTATTTTTGTTGCTATTGCGTATATCATTTCTGTGTATTGTGAAGATTATGCTGGATATTTTATGGTTATTCTGTTATTTCTAGCATTTCGTTTCTATACTGCATATTTTATATATATGGTATCTTGCACTGTGACTACCACATAAACCTGTTATTATCACTGAAATTTTGTCCGCACATGGTTACAAGAACTCAACATCGTCAAACAGTAATGAAGTCATTCATGGACCTGAATTAATACCACAACATTCAAAAAAGGTCAAAAACTATACAAAGTAGTGCAAAATTGAAGAACACTTTGCATACATTGGGCGTGCGTGCACATGCATGGAACAGGGACATATAAAGCGCACACAGGTGCACGATGCGCGACTGTTAGCGCAAAAAGCCGCGCACCTGCTAAACGGTGCATTTATGAATGTGGTCGGCCTCCCAACCACTTATGGTTCAGCTCCCAAGCCGATTTGACCTCCAAATCCGGGCTGGATCCGAATGGTGGGTTGGTCAAAGACCTAATAATGCCCTAAATGGCCTCTTTTCACACTACAAAGGAGTTACACAATAACCCAATGCAATGCTATAAAAATCCATGAATGCACCTCATTTTCTCAAGGAATTCAAAGTAATGTTATGCTGCCTAGATTGTTTTAAGTACTCCATCCTTGACAAGAACACATTGGCACCATTTCATTGAGCAATCCACCTCCCCATTGAGTGGATTTGCAAAGAGTTCTTTCACCACCATTTTCATTTTTCTTGTTGTAAGAAGAGCTACTAGTGAGGGTCCAAGAGCCTTCCCTTGGAGGAAGAAGGGACTCATAGTCCCTTTTCTTCTTGGTGCTTTGTTTTCATCAATAGATCAGCCTCAAAACATTGGTGGCATGGGTCTTTCTGTTCTTGTTATCTCTATGTCCCTATGCTTATGATTTTAGTTTATATTAGTTTAATTCTTGATTATAGTTTTGTTTTTCTTTCTCTAACTCTTTCCTCTACAGCCGTCCTGCTCAACAGACCCAACTGAGCTTGCAAGCACCTCTTATTTGCTCACCAAGGTGACGAAAAAGGTGCAACAGATTGGCAACTCCACTGGGGACTGGTATCAAATTCCTACCTCATTTGGGTTTATTTTGCTCTTCTTTTAGTTTGTTTAACTTGCAGGTACACTAACCGGCCTAAGCCGACCTGCCAACCATCCAATTCAAAGGAGAATTGAGAGAAATCCATCCAGATTTTTCTTTCTCGGCTGCTTGTCACCAGTGTGCAGGTATTATACCCCACAGACGCACATCGTGCGTGCATGCGCTTAAGTGACAGCTTTTCTCTGTGTGCATGTGCTTTTGGAACCATCTCTGTTTGCGCGCCTGCACTCTGTGTGCCTCTTTCTTCACTAGGGGCCGCGCATCTGAGCAAAATTTCACATTGTAAGTTGTTGCGATGTGGGGAAGGCCATTTGCATTCTTAAAAATGATGTCTAGCATGTTCTAAAAGCAGCACCACACTTAGTCCCCTCATCATATAAAGGGGTTAGTCAAACACACATAGGCACTTAGGAGGATAAAAATCAATTTCCCTTATTTGCTTTTTGCCACATGGATGGCTTGTTTTGGCTTACAACATAAGGTGGAAATCATTTTTAATCACATCTAACTTACATTGAGATCAGAAGTTGAATTACAATAGCTTAGTATGCTCTTCTCTCGCACGTTCAAGCGACCTTGAGAATCAGAAAAAGATTGTGAAACATTTTCATCTCCCTTAACAAAGTTTAAAACCTTTATGAGAGAACAACAACCCTTCTTGGGACCCCTCTTAGTTTTTTTTTTCAAAACACATCTTAATATTGTAACGGGCCCACACATGCCCACATGCTACAAAGATAGGATAGTGTTTGAAATTTTGCTTTCTTAGATCAAAACACTAGGGAAGTTTAAAGGTTTGTAATGGGCCCATACATGCCCACATGTTCAATCTAGGATAGTTTCAAGCTTTTCTTAGATTACATCACAATAGGGAGTTAAAGGATAGTAACGGACCCACATGTCCACATGCTAGCTTCCTAGGGATTTTGAATTACGCAAGGTTGTACCAAAGGCACTTAGTTAATTAGGTAATCAAACTCTTGTAAAGGACCAAGCGAAGTCCACATGAAGCAAGGTGACATCTAATTCACTAAAAATTGGAACACTTTCACTCACACACAAAAGTCACTTATCACTCACATAGCTTCTTCTTGAAATGTGGAGGTCTAAGTAAGTTTCCTCCAAACAGGGATTATGAAAATACCCCATCTTTTCTTGATAGGACTATCCACTCCCATTTTTTATCAACGAGGTTGGTTTTCACCCCCAACCTCCCAAAACAACTACATCTAAAATCTTTCTAAAATCTCACTAAGTTTTCCTCCACAGGAGGTGCCAAAAGAAATTTTTTAGTCTAGGTAGGATTTCGGGGATAGGCATCCAAATAACTCCCCATTATCTAGTTCTCACATTGTCAAAACACAGAGGTTGTCAAATAGGGAACTGAAAATCCTCCAAGTCAAGTGTTCCAATCACCATAAGGCAGGGAGATACCCATGAAGGGTTGAAGGCTGAGGTCCGGTTGTTCTGTGCATCCCCCCTTGAGGCACCCACCTCTTGGATGGGATCTAGCCCGTGACCCATTTATTAGGCCGAAAATCTAAATGCCGCACTTTGACTGAGGTACCTAGTGACCAACTTTAGGACATCTACCCAGGTGGCAATTGTGGGCTATAGTTGCACCTTGATTGGATTTTGTGTGGCTATTGGGAAATATCACCATCTCTTTCGGGATATGCCCCCTTTACCCCTCGTTATAACCAATTATTTCATCCTTCACTAGTTTCTCTTCCGGTGACTTCAGACCCCACTGTTGAGTACTATTGGAAGGTCCAGTGCTATTTGAGAGGAAGGACGTTACATTTTCTAGGACACAAGCATTTGCTTTCTTTTGATTCCCCCACGCGGACAAAAGCCACTTGACCATATATATGCTTCTTTCTCATTTTATGGATGATGCACATCTGATTACAGTTTGATTTGGATATATATATTGTGTAAACATTCCAAGCAAAGACTCTTGTTCTATATTGCTCTCATCACTTTTTGCACATATTCACACAGCTAGTCTGACATCATAGGGGAACCACAGAACCCCCGTCGTTCACGACGCTTGCTCAACCTGCCTCCTATTTTAGGGGGAGTATCTGGTCATGCCCGCTCATCGACACCTCCTTCACACACTCCTGTGAGTGCTACTATCTTAGGATCAGCTTTTCTTGGTTCTAAATTACTTGGGTCAACTTCCCAAGGTCATCCGTTTACTCGCTCTCCTTTACACGGACACGGGGGACCCACTTCCTCTCAAGGAGGGAGCACCAACCCACCTAGCCCCCATCACGGGTCAGGTTCACAACACACTATGGCCGGAGCTAATCCTCCCCCCCCACTACAGATGCCATATTTGACATCTCTCAACATATCGGATCTCACCAAACTCACCAATGACCCTATATTGCATGATCCCACATGGCCTGCAATGCCAACCAAACTACCTTCAGACATACCAAATTTTGAAGGAAAGGCAGGGGATGACCCTGCTAACCATGTCATGACCTTTCATCTATGGTGCTCTTCTAACAGCAATATGGATGATTCCATCAAACTGTGATTATTTCAACGCACACTCACTGGCCCATCAGCTAAATGGTATGTTGAAGAAAAATCGGGGTCCCACGCAACTTTTGAGTCATTGGCCAAAGAATTCTTGACCTTCTTCCAATTACCCATCAGCCACGACCATAGTCTAGAACTACTTTCTAATTTCAAACAAACCTCAGCCACACACATCGCTGACCACATTCATGAGTGGTGTAGGCGACATAGTTTGTGTAAAGCAGAAACCACCAAGCAACAATGTCTCGACTGGTTTCTTAGATCACTTGTCTCTCTCCTTGGAAAGGATGTAGCTTCCACCTTCCCTCAATCCAAAGAGGAAGCCATCAGTAAAGACCAACAATATGACCTCATCTATGCATAGTCAGGGTACTTATACACGGTACTTCCTGATCTTCCAAAACCTGTGCCATTTGGCCAAGACAAACCTGGGATGTCTCACTCAGCAAACGGACTAATAGGTTCCACCACACACCATGGTCCACAACCCCAACCACCACCGATGTATGGAACACCTCAATACCCGCCGACATATGGGGGAACTCCTTATTACCCCCCAACCCCTTATCAACAACCATACCCTGTTGCTATACCTCCACCTATCAGTGGACCACTGCCGACACCTCCCATACATCCACCTATTCCCACAAACAGTGGTACTCCCTCAACATCAAATTATAGTACTAGTGAAAGCACTACGCCTTCCTATGTACCTTATGGATTGATACCACCAAAAAATCCATACTTCCCATTTCCTGGTCCTCCATAGCCCATGGCTCCCCCACATCCTCATGCGGGGGTAAATTTTGTTCAACCCTCTGCTGCTCAACAATACCAAAATTTTGAACAGTTGAACACAACCAATCCAACTCACCCATCAAACAATGCCAAGAAGAAAGGACAAAACAGGAATAACAACAACTCAGGTCAAGGCGGGAATCAACCCCCACAACACCAACCAACTGGGGGCAACCAGAACCAAGGGAACCAAAACCCCCAAGGGGGCAATAATAATAAATGCCAAGGATGAAATAATGTTAAAACCATCTTCCCTTGTTCCCTTTGTGGTGAGTTCAGACATTACACTCATCATTGCCCCCAGATCGCTGATTTCAAACGGTTGAAAGACTTTGGTAGTCTTCCCCATTCTCCTACACAACCTGCCCCTCAGTAGGCACCACAACAATACATGCAACAACCCCCTCCCGCTGTGCTGCAAAATCCTATTCCACATCAAGGTGTGATAAACACCCAACAGGACACACAACATCCCCCACCTCAGGTGGGCCAATACCACAACCCCAACAATCTAGCAGAGCGTACAATTCTCCTCACCACTGAGGAAGAAATCCTTCTGCAAACCCGTAATCTTTAGTATCATGCCCCCGCTGAGTCTACTCCCATCTCTTCAGAGACAAAACCTACATCGACGGGACCCCCGTTGGTGATTCCTTGCCCTTCCACTGAACCACCACTATGCATCCCTCGCATCCCCTTGCGCAGGAATGTCCACAACCCACAGGCTAGGGCAGCTCATAAATATAGTTTGGTAGACGACTTAGCAAAATCCCCAGCTACCATGTCAGTCTTGGAAGTCCTCCAGACTTGTCCCACTCAATGGAAATCACTACTTTCCGCCCTGGGGGCAGTCGACCCTGCAGATACTCGACTCATCACCTTTGATCTTGACAGTGGAGAATCTCGTCTTCCCGCCTTGATCGCTTTTCAAATACCCGTGAAAATACGGAACATCACAGTTCATCGGTGTATCATCGATGAAGGTGCATCATGTCCAAAATAGTATGGCAGAAACTTGGTTCCCCTGAGCTCATACCTTCTGCCATCACATTACGAGCTTATGACGGAAGACCATCCTCTCCTGAAGGACTCTTCCAAAATGTCCCCGTTGAACTCGGGGGCAAGACTATCCTCATTGACATCGAAGTTATCGACGCCCCGCTCAATTATAATATCCTGTTCGGTCATAGCTACATGTACGCTATGAAGGCAATGACATATTCTGTCTTTGGGACAATGATGTTCCCCCACAATGGGAAGATCGTGACCATTGACCAAGTCTCACATTATGAGCCTAACCCATCTTCCAACCTCGATAACATTCTTCCCCTCATCCACACAAACCCAGATGCATATCCACTCGTCGAGATGGGTCCTGGGATTTTTAAAGATCCATCCTTGCTAGGGACATACCATGGAGCACCACCACTCCTTCATCCTGCTAATCAAGTATGCGTCATCTCCTCTAACGGAACTCACACAGAGGATGCTCGTCCTCCTCAGGAGGCTTCGGTCATTCTTTATGTCCCAACAGTCGTAGAACCACTCCCGCCAGAACCTCCTGCGCACTCCTCGACCTCAATAGTCCACGAATCCATATCCCCTCAGGGGCATAGTCCCATTTGGGAGATAGTCCCCCAACCCCTCACTCAAATTACCTTCTTTTACCCTCCACCAGGTATAGAAGCTTTTCAGGTAGCCGCAACGCTCACACTACCTAATATGGTGTTAGAAATCCCAGTGTGGTATTTAAACCCACCTGAGATGGTCCCACGACCATCCCTTCCCCCACAGGAAGGAATCCCCATTACGATTCCCATCCTTACCCCCACCACCCCCCCACTCACTAACCCCCCTGCTACAGTTGGGGTTAGGAGAAAGAAGAAGGAGCCCACCACTCCACTTCCTCCACGCATCCCACCCCCTTGAGCGCTATGTGAGAAAGAGGGCCACCAAACCAACAATTGTCCATCATTACCTGAATTACGGAATTTGATCCCCCTCAATCAAACTCCCACAACACCTGCCACTATGGCTAGTCTCACAACTACCACCCACCCCTCCAGTAGTAAAGGGTTTAGGACCAAATACACTTGTACTATCTGTTCAGAGTACGACCATTATACCCATCATTGCCCAGCACTGCCACGCTTTCGGTAGAAATTAGCCACCATATGCCAGAACTTCCAGAACAACCCCAGCCCTGCTACGTCCTCCTCAACAAATATCACTGACATTCATTATGTCACCACTTTAGTCAATGAACGTATGAGACGCCCTTGCTCTCTCTGCGATTCGTTTGCTCACTTTACATACCAGTGTCCTATGATTCTTGAATAAAGGCAATGTCAATTGGCCCTGCTTCACCGACCCGCAGAGGCAATAATTGACATTACCTCGTCACTAGAGGATCTTCATGTCATCTCTCCCAAACCCGAGGCACTCCCAACGCCTCCATGGTTCTTAGATGACGTATCTGAGGATTTAACCCACAACCCACCCAACTCTCCTACTCATTCCCCTACGGACACTCTCCACCCAACCACCAAGGGTACCCATCAATACTTCAATATATGGTTTATGTCGAGTGAACCCTCACCATCTCCTAGCATTGCTCCCTCTACTTCTCCATCAGGGGGAAACCACACTATCACCGAGATCACTCCTCATGACCCCTTGTATTCCCACCATTTCCAATGCGATGAGGAAATACTGGCAGAGCTAAACCACCTGGACTCTTCCTGGGACGTGCTACATCACCGTGCACTCTTCTTTCCACAGGAAGCCCTCATGCCTCCCAACCAAAACCCCATTTACGCGATTGAAACCAAATATTTTATCCCGTCAGGGCCTATCGATTGGTTCAAAAATCCCATTCCTTCCCCTGATGCATTTGAAGAAGGCAATATGGCCAACATTTCCCCCACCATCAAAATCGACATTTCCATTAAACATGGCATCGTCGAACAAATCACCATTGGAGGTGTGTGCACTCCTCAGGAAATCGCTGCATATAAAGCCCTCTTCCAGGAATATAGGGATATTTTTTCCTGGTCATACACGAAAATGGCTAGCCTTGATCCCTCTATTGTCAAACATCGCATCGACACCTGGCCCGACATCACACTAGTTTTCCAGAAACAGTGACTGCTACACCCATCCAAAGTCGCGGCTATCAAAGCTGAAATTGACAAATTACATGCTGCCGGGTTTATTTACCCCATCACTTATACTTCATGGGTTTCCAACCCTGTACCCGTCGACAAAAGACAAGGCACTATCCACGTTTGCACAGACTTTCACGATCTCAATAACGCATGTCCCAAAGACAACTTTCCAATGCCTTTCATCGATCAAATTATCGACGACTGCGTCGGCCACGAGGCTCTCTCCTTTATGGATGGATTCTCTGGCTATAACCAAATACAAATCCACCAGCCGATCAATATAAAATCGCATTCATTACCCCGTGGGGTACTTTTTCATATCGTGTCATGCCTTTCGGCTTAAAAAATGCTGGCACAACCTTCCAGCGGGCAATGACATACATCTTTCACGATCTGGCTAATATCATCCTTGCCTACTTGGACGACCTCACAGCTTGATCCAAGAAACGCACCCAACATCTGGATGATTTACGAATCATTTTTCAAAGGTGTCATCAGTACAACATCCACTTGAATCCTCTCAAGTGTGTGTTCTATGTCACCACAGGGCGCCTCCTCAGTTTTATTGTTTCCCAAAGCGGTATTACCGTAGACCCCCTCAAAGTCCAAGCTATCACCGAAATTCCACCTCCCCAGAATTTACGACAACTTCAATGCCTACAGGGAAAAGGTAACTTTCTTAGATGCTTTGTCCCCGATTACGCTATACGCGCACATGGTTTCCTCCGCTTACTACGTCACGAAATCCCTTTTCACTGGGACGACCATGCCCAATAGTCATTTGACGATCTTAAAGCAACACTTTCAAATGCACCTTTAATTAGTGCACCTGACTATAATTGCAACTACATCCTCTACATATCAACATCAACTGTATCAGTAGCCAGCATCCTCGTCCAGCTCAGAGATGACAATCATGAACACGTCATTTATTACGTTAGTAAGAACCTCTCAGGGCCACCCTTGAAGTATAAACATGAGGAGAAAATTGCTCTTGCAGTTGTCCTCGCAGTCCAAAAACTGCGCCATTACATTCTGCTTCACACCACAAAGGTCATCGCAGATTCCAACCCTATACAGTACTTGCTCAGCCACCAGAAAGTTAACGAAAAATTCACTCGATGGATCGTTATCCTTCAGGAGTACGACCTCAAGTTCTCAACACCTAAGAGTAAGAAGGTCCTCGTTCTCGCCGAACTTGTCATGACCCTCCCTTCTGATACCACCAGTGCCCCCGTCAACACCAACTTTCCCGACGAACATCTCTTTTACATCACTATGGATGATCCTTGGTATGGCGACCTTCTCGTCTACCCCCGAACTCAAAAGTTTGGTAACCACCTTTCACAAGATGATCGTCGACGTATTCGCCATCAGGCCCCTCGCTACCTCCTCATCGGAGACATCCTGTACTGGCGGGGCGCCGACACCATTCTTCGTCGATGCCTGACTATTGACGAGGTCGACAGAGTCTTAAACGATTTCCACATCGATGCATGTGGGGGGAATCTTTCGAGTATATCCACCTCTCAAAAGATTACCCAAGCCGGTTCTTTTGGCCTACCTTGTTTCATGATTGCATTCATGCCATGAAACGATGTGAGCAATGTCAGCTCTACGCCAACAAAACCCAAGCTCCCCCAGCTCTTCTTCACCCTGTCATTACTGCTGGCCCTTTTTGTAAATGGGGCATCGACTTTATGACATGTAATCCCCCCTCCAGCAATGGTCACAAATACATTGTTGTCGCCGTTGATTACTTCACCAAATGGGTCGAAGCTATGCCCACTTTCAACAACACCGCTGACACTGCAACGCATTTTTTCTTTAACCACGTCATATCCCATTTTGGAGTACCACTCCAACTCGTTTCCAACCATGGGAAACACTTCGAGAATGAGATCTTCGTCGAACTCTCATCTCGGTTAGGCTTCTCTCATGAGTTTGCCTCACCATATTACCCTCAGTTAACAAAGTCCTCAAGACCATGTTACAACGCACGATCAATAAACATAAAACCAATTGGCATCATATGTTATTTTCTGCGCTATGGGCTTATCGAACGGCGGTGAAGACCACTACTGGTTTCACACCATTCCATTTAGTCCATGGGGTCGGGGCAACTCTTCCCATCGAGTGAGAAATTCCCACCTTACGCACCGCAATTGAGCTATTACCTAACACTGCTCCAATAGAGCAGCGCTTGTTGAACTTGGAATCTCTGGATGAAGATTGTCGATATTCCTTACAGAACAATGAGGTAGCTAAAAAATGATCCAAGGCTACCTTTGATCGCCATGTCAACCTTCGATCATTCCGCAAAGGCGACCTCGTCCTGGCTTATGATATCGCTCACGATGCCTTTGGACATGGAAAATTTGAATCACTTTGGCATGGCCCTTACATTATCCAACATTGCCTCACCAAAGGCGCATACATCTTGGCCTCCCTCGAAGGCCTCTCTCTCAAGGAACCTGTCAATGGGTTGTATCTCAAGAAATTTTATGCTTAAAAGTAGTCATTCTACTTTAGATTATTTCTTTTCTAGTGTTTTTAATCTTTTTTCTCCTTCCCTCATGTCTAAACTATCCTTTGTGCTATTGACTGATGCTTCCTCCACCAGCCTACCACATCGTTTACACCGACGGTGCCAGCCGTTGGACACAAAATCTTGCTTCGGCTGCTTGGGCTCTTTACACCCCCTCACATGAAATGCTCCATTCAAGCGACATATGTTTGGGGTTAGAAACCAACAACCAAGCCGAATATACTGTGGTCATTGGCCTCCTAGCCGATACCCAACATCATCATATTCATCACATTAGCATCTTCCTTGACTCTCAACTAGTCATTCTCCAGCTCAACAATGTGTATTGCGTACGCGATCCGTGCCTCTTTCGTAAATACCTGCAGGTTAGGCTTTTATCTCGACATTTTGATTCCATTACATTTACACATATTCCAAGACAATTGAATCAAATAACAGATCAAATAGCTAACATGGTGTTAGATTGGCATATATCACATCAAGCTACGGATACATAAACATATCACAAAAACCTGTCATAGCATATATATAGAATAGACATCATCAAACTCATCAACAAACAAACACATGTAGACACCAGATGAATCTCAAAATATGTATACTCATGTATATATAAAATCCCATCATGCCATCCAAATGTTTACATACAAAAATACATGTATCCGCAGGCCAATGCAACACCTCGGTACAAAAAATGGGCTCACCAGCCTATATACAACAACAAAAAGATATACATCATGCACCACTCATGGTGCCTCTATCGCGCCACCACCTACTCCTCCCTCAGGTGGTGGCAGCCCACCACCACCTGCCCCAGGCGGTGGTGGTCCACCCATAGGACCCTCCTGCCCCGGCGACAGGCGTCCACTCATCATAGCAGCAAGCACTGCTTCTCGTCGCACTATGGCATGCTATGGTGGCGGTACCCCTACACACTTCTCCAAGAAACTCTCATCTTGGATGCGCGTCCACATGCCCTCAGGCACATCCTGTAAAACCGTCTCCAGACGATGACGTATGTCATCAAAATCCACTCTGGCCACCGCTGGAGGAGCGTGTGATGGCCCCGCACCAAGGTCATCGAACCGGCGCCTCCTCGCTGCCCTCTCTGGCTTAGCTGGTCACCCCGCAGCGTCCTCCCATCGACATCTCTCTCCCTGCGGTAGTCTCTCCGGCTCTCGACGAGCTGATGCTCTCTGCATCTCCGCCTCGCGCCCACGAGGTGCCACATCTACACATGCAAAAAGAACAATAGATAGTATCAACATCTCTATCATATAACATATGGACTGCTATCTCCAAAAAATGAAATAAACCAAAACATGCATACCAATACTAAACATACCTTGATGGTCAAACACCTCCCTTGGAGGTAACACCATGTCCGGGTCACCCCGGAAGTCCACCCCAGCATAGGGGTACCAAAGTATCACCTACAGCATCTACCGCCATACCTGTGTTTCCTCTGCCGAAAAGAAGTGGCCACCTTTGCCACCACTGTGACGAAGCAAAACTGTCAACCACCGCCTCAACCGCGGCTCTTGCGCCCCTGACATCTCCAGTAGAATCCTCGGGCGCAACATCGACACCCTCTCTAAAAACCAGGCCACTAGGATGGACCCGAACGCAAACTCTCCTCCACCAGTGGACCGACAGTGGTCCAACTGTGCCACCATCCTAGCATGAAGCGTTGGCCCCCAAGAGAACCGCTCACCGGCCAACACTCTCTCCAGCACCAAAAGCTGGCCACCACTAATCCACTGGGTCGCCAGTGACCCATATACCCGCACAATCATTGCTGCGATACAACGATGTGCCAGGGAATCTATCGCCCCTATACTCACCACAGTCCCAGACATAAAGTCTCAACCTGAGCAGTATCTCTGGCCAATATTGGTAAGAAAAATTGTCCTGGGCAACACCGGCTCCGCTGGTAGGGGCGTTCCCCGAAAGGGGAGCCCAGTCAAGAAATAGATATCCTCCACTGTAGTGAAAGGGATCTGCTCTCCTTGTACGAGGAAGCAGTGCAGCTCCGGACTCCACATCTGGATCAGGAACTGTAACAAATACTCTTGGGCCCATATCAACGGGCACTCAAAGAACTTTAGCAACCCATAGGTTGCCAAATTCGCATGCACATCGGGCCCCTCAATGGCCACGATGTCTCGCAACTGGGCCCAGTCTCACTCTCACCACCGCACTGGCATCGTCACCACCATCCACCTGCAGACATCACAGAGTCCTATATCAGCTCATGCAACCATCAACAACATCAAAAAGACTCATTTTTAACACTTCAACCTTACCTCCTCGGTTCAGTTTTTCTACCCACAGGCGCGCACACATGCATGCCTGTTCACTACACAGGCACGCACACATGCGCGCCTGTTCACTACACAGGCGTGCACACATGCACGCATGTGCACTACATAGGTGCACATCAATGCGCCCCTATTTGTTTCACAGGCACACCCCTATGCACGCATGTTCACCATACAGACACGCAGAGATGCGTGCCTGTCAAACCGCAGACGCGCACAGGTGCGCGCCTGTTCATCTCACAGGCATGCCTTACGAGCGTGCCTTAAATTATCTCTACCATGCCCCCATGCGTGTATATCTGGTGTACAGGTGCGCACGTATACACGCCTATCACCGGATCACCCGCGCATGTGGGGCCCATATCCCCTAAATACCTCCGTACGGCCCTCCGTACAGCCCCTGCCCAAAAATTGAAAACCTATTTCTATGCAGGATGATCAGACCACTAACCTGACACTCACAGATCTTCAATCGACTGCCTCATCCTCCCCGAATCTCCCAATCTCCTCGGAAAGCTGCTCGTCCAGTCACTATTGCAGCAGGTACAAATGAGGTGGCAATGTGGGCCCTATAGCTATATATAGGCCTTTTTCCAAACTTCCACTCACCATTCAGGGAGCCCACGGTGTCCATTTTTCAATCCGTCTTCAGCCACGGGATCAACATCCCGTCACTTACATCACAACAGTCCCTGGGTCACTTTTCATCCTGAGCCCCTGGGGCACCCTTTTTTCATGTCATGGTCAGGTACACACACACATAGTCACATTTATCAAATACATGCTCCTATCTTTGATTCTCTTCCAATATTGTTCACTTTGGGTATTTGGTTTTCATGTGTGCAGGTACTTGCTCATCATCCGTTGGCACCACCCCTTCAGGTATATAGTCAGCCCTGGCATGTAGTCTTTCCCCTTGTATCGCACTTTCATTTCCAATCACACCCTTTGATGTTTACCTATAGGATCCCCATTCCCAGCTCTGCAGTACCCACACCTCCATTTTACATCTTCGGTACTGTTACCCGGTAGCATTCTTACCCACATGAGTTGTCCCATTCATAGCACCTTTTGCAAATTTTGACACTCATGCTGTTCTTCATTACCCTTTAGGGATGGGAGTCCTGATAGTCTTTCATCATATCGCGAATCAACCACATACTTCTTCTCCTCATTTTGCTAGCTTTCCCACACAAACTCCCAGCTTATCTCTTTACGGTTCTATTTTTTTTACCTACACCTCCGCAGTATCATGAACCCTCCATTTCATCCACAATCAGTTTGCCCATCTGTGAACCTACCTTCATTTCACCTACCTCATATAGAAACTCACCAATGGGGCCCCCACCCTTCATCAGTTTTCCAAGAAAATTCTGGCCTCCCTAGGCCACCCATATCACACTGGGGCACCCGTTTCTGTATTTGTACATTTCTCCCCAAAATTATTCATTATTTATTGTACAAATGCCTTTATTTCCAGTCATTTCATTATCTTTTTGTCGTCACCTTTGGCGACCTGCTTCCCTCCTTTTTGGCCAAACGCAACCCATGTCACCTTTGGTTGGAGCATTACTCATCATCTACCCTTGCCGGTATTGTCCATATATTCAGTGTACCCCACAGGTCACTTACCTCTACCCTCTGCATTTGTTCACTTTGTCCCACCTCTGGCACAACTTATCACTGATCTTGTCATCCCCCTGACACTCGACCTCATTACACGGTTGCGGCCACTTTTTATCTCATACATCCTCCAACCAAGGGTAGTCCTGAGTCTTCCAACTTCTCGACTTCATCCATGTACCTCTGCCACTTCCTCACCTCAGTGGATTCCACGAAGCCCTTTTCTTCTCGGAGTCGCGTTCCCCTTTTGTCAACATCAACACAATTTTCCAGAAGGGTGACAGTATCTTGATTCTCATTCTCCATTCAATGAGAGATCTCAGACAACACAGGGTGAAACACACTTGCTCCCTACTGTCGTTTCCCCCCATAACATTCGACGCCAACACTTTCTCATATTACGGTGGGTCTTACTTTGTGACTATTGCAGTTATTTCTCTCATTTGCCCAAGACCTCTGAACTTGCCTGGGCTATCAATGCCCACATAATCGCTGCTACTTATTACCGCGATCACTGCCTACTGTTTAGAGTATGTTCATTTACAAAATTGTCCTTTACCTTTACCACAACTGCCCCCGAGGGCGCTACAGTTGTCTACACCAACACTTCCGTCATCTTTTTCAGAGATACATGACACGATCATGGGGCATGCCCACCTCGTTTGTACACAATTTTATATTTTACACACCTTATGAAAGGTCAGGTCCTATCAGTTCCTTTTTCCCTCCAACGGATCACTCTGGACAATCATACTATTACTCTCTCTTACAACAACATCCTCAGTAGAAGAAACATTGATGGATTTTGGCTATACATATGCTCCTAACCTCATCCATCAGGGGGCATCTGTTATCACTGAAATTTCGTCTGCACATGGTTACAAGAACTCAACATCGTCAAACAGTAATGAAGTCATTCATGGACCTGAATTAATACCACAACATTCAAAAAAGGTCAAAAACTATACAAAGTAGTGCAAAATTGAAGAGCGCTTTGCATACATTGGGCGCGTGTGCACATGCGCAGAACAGGGACATATAAAGCATGCACAGGCGCACGATGCACGACTGTTAGCGCAAAAATCCACGCACCTGCTAAACGACGCATTTATGAATGTGGTCGGCCTCCCAACCACTTATGGTTCAGCTCCCAAGCCGATTTGACCTCCAAATTTGGGCTGGATCCGAATGGTGGGCTGGTCAAAGACCTAATAATTCCCTAAATGGCCTCTTTTCACACTACAAAGGTGTTACACAATAACCCAATGCAATGCTATAAAAAGCCATGAATGCACCTCATTTTCTCAAGGAATTCAAAGTAATGTTATGCTGCCTAGATTGTTTTAAGGACTCCATCCTTGACAAGAACACGTTGGCCTCAAAACATTGGTGACATGGGTCTTTTTGTTCTTGTTATCTCTATGTCCCTATGCTTATGATTTTAGTTTATATTAGTTTAATTCTTGATTATAGTTTTGTTTTTCTTTCTCTAACTCTTTCCTCAAAACACGTTGGCCTCAAAACATTGGTGACATGGGTCTTTTTGTTCTTGTTATCTCTATGTCCCTATGCTTATGATTTTAGTTTATATTAGTTTAATTCTTGATTATAATTTTGTTTTTCTATGCTGCCTAGATTGTTTTAAGGACTCCATCCTTGACAAGAACACGTTGGCCTCAAAACATTGGTGACATGGGTCTTTTTGTTCTTGTTATCTCTATGTCCCTATGCTTATGATTTTAGTTTATATTAGTTTAATTCTTGATTATAGTTTTGTTTTTCTTTCTCTAACTCTTTCCTCTATAGCTGTCCTACTCAGCAGACCCAACTGAGCTTGAAAGCACCTCTTATTTGCTCACCAAGGTGACGAAAAAGGTGCAACACCTGTAACTAATGATCAACCAATCATGCAACCTGTCACTATCCTTGTCACTATCACTATCACTGTCTTTGTCACTGATATACCATCATCAACCAAATATACCTAGATCCACTCAAATGGATACCAAAACCATCACCATAACATGTACATCAACCATGTACCAGAACCTATACCATACCATATGCCAAGTATCCAAGATGTGTCAATGTCTCAAAAATGAGCCTCAAGTATGCACCATAACCATTAAGATCATATTCCAAGTATGTATCTCAAATATATGCCAATATCACTAATATGTTCCTCTAAAAATGAACCATAATATCCATAAACTAAGTACCAAGGATATGTCTCAAGAATGTATCAATATCACCAAAACATGGACCTCAACCATATACAACCATGTACCAAAAAGGCCTCCAAGACATGCCTTAAGCATGTGCCATACCATCCATGATACAAGCCTAAAAAATAACACATAAAAGACATACCTTTACTCATGAAGAAGACTTGAAGCATATAATCCCAAATCAACAAACCAACCCAACGCATATAATCTTCAACATACAAAATATACCATCTTCTTCAAGCCAGATTTGTGACTTGTACACTATCAATCCACAGATGTTTGTGCTTTTCTCCACTATGACCCATGGATGTATGCACCTTGCACCAATCCAACCCACGAATAACCTTAGAAAGAAAATAACATCAAAATTTTCCCTTTTATTCCCTTCACTACCTCAGACTGCACTTCCTCAAATATGTTATGAAAAGATATACCAAAAATATCACTTGAAAGATAGATAATCATTGAATTTGTGTGTGTAAAAATGAGAGGCTTCTTGAAGTGTATTTACACTTGTCCATGTGACTTCTTTCCTTAAATTTAGGTCCAACCTGTAATTTCTTGTTATAACCATTTTACCCTTCAATTAATGACCTGTAACTTCTTTTTGCAACCATTTAGAAGCTTCTTAACTATTTTTTGCGACTTCCAACTTCATGATATCATAACTCCTCAACCATGAGGAACCACGTGGTGCACCACCTTCCTTTGTAAATGGCATGATGAGGACTATCCATCTAGGATCTCAGAGGGTTTTGTATAAACTTGAAATATTCTTCAACCTCATTTTCCTTAGTAAACTTCGGGACTCATGACCACACCTATGGGTTTCTTGTACACTTCTTCAAAGTGTCTTCTTGTGAGGTCCATGCTTAAATATATTCCATAAGGGGACTACTTTGGAGACTTCTTCAATTATATCCAATAGAGATGCGTCTAGACTTCCTCTAAAGTTGACATCAATGACAATCAATTTTCCAACAAGTCGACTCTTGCGAGGAGGAGCAGGAGACCATGCTCCAACTTGATGAAATTCAAGATCAACTCAGACTGCTTGACTACAAGGTCAATATTTTGGCTCGAAAGTTAACAGGTATGGACCTCTCAACAGTGTAAATTCCTCCACCCAAGGTGCCCGAGGATATGAACCACCCCTTTGTTTAATTTTTCTCATGCTTATCGATTTTTTTAGCTTACTATTATATAAAGGAGGTATGGGTTTTCCAACCCCGGCTCATGGAAATCAAAATACGGGACAACATAAGCTAGTTTTTTTTTATTTTTCTAGTGAAAAAAGAGATGTGAGTTGCTTGAGTTACAAATGAGACAAACTGGCTCCTTATTGATACTAAACTGGCCTCCCCAATAGAAACAACTTTTCACTTTTCACATTATGAAAACTGACCATAGTTACAAAATTCAACACTCCCTCTTAACTAGGAAGGTATCCATAAAAACCAGCTAAATGTACTCAAGTTGAAAAAAAATCTATCTATAAAAATTCCATATCAAAAATATCTTCATCATCAACTTCAACATCAATATAAACCTGTCATATGACACATCATATGGAATCAACTCTATGGGCCATACTTCATCTGAAAAATTAGGCATGATGCTTGAATAAGTTGTTGATTAATTGTGTTGGTTTTCATTGATGGAAACCCTTGAATCAAGTCCGGTAGAAAATTATGGTAGCCCTAATAGTATGATTAAGGGAATTCATTTTGATTGATGTATAATGGTATGAAGTTTAATATATTTTGCAGGTAAGAATATTCTATATGGATAATACATGTAAGGCCATTTCCGGTGATATGTGGAACATCACATAACTCCTCACAGTTAGAGATTTATGGCCATATGAAGTTGGAGAACCCTCATGAGTTATCTAGAAGCCCCTAGAAGGTCAAAGAAGTCAATTATTCTAGAAGCTCATAGAAGAAGTGTATTAATCAAATTGATGGTAACTAGGAGTTAATCATGGGTATAGTTGTTGCAACAAGAAATAAATTAAATAATAAAGTGGTTGCAACAAGAAGTTAGTTAAGGGAAAATAAGTTATGAATTGACTAATTATAGAAAAGTTAGTTGCAACAAGAAGTTGTGAATAAAAATAAATTATTTAAATAATAAAGTGGTTGCAACAAAAATTGGTGAGTTTTCTATTTATGGATAAGTGAAAGTGGTTGCAAAAGAAATTAATTAAATAATAATTTAGTTGCAACTAGATGTGGAGAATTTACTATTTGTATCAAAGTGAGTTAGAAGTGGACAAGTGGTTAGAAGTGGGTTAGCCCTAAAATAAGGAAAGTGGGTTAAGTTGGTTAGAAGGTAACCCCTTGACGAAGCTACATGGAAGTATAAATAAGAGAGAAAGGATCTCCCATTAGCACATATTGAATATCATTGAATATCTATTTTGTGAAAGGTTATTTGGGCATGTATTATTGATAGAGAAAATTATGGTAGAAAAAGTGCGGTAAGAAAAGTGTGGCAAAAAAATTGTGGCACGAAAACTATGGCAGAAAAAGTGCAGCAGAAAAATCGCGATAGGAAAATTGTTGCAGAAAAAGTGCAGCAGAAAAATTGCTACAAAAAAAGTGTGGAAGGAAAAGTGCAGCAGGAAAATTGCAGCAGGAAAAGTGCGGCAGGAAATTCATGGCAGGAAAAGTGCAACGGGAAAAGTGCGGAAAAAAAACCATGGCAGAAAAAGTGCAATAGAAAAATTGTGGCAGAAAAACCACGACAGTAGATTCACGATAGCAGAACACTACAAGAAGAAAAAGGTATGGTTTTCATATGTGTAGTGTTGAATTTATGAATCTAGTTGAGGGTTTTTCTTGTAAATCTGTTGGATGCCCTCTTGGAAGTTTAGGGCTTGTTGTAGAGTTGATCTAAGGCAGATCTACTAAAGTTTAGTATTGATTCAAGTTTGAGGGTTTTTGGTTGAGGTATGTTGTTGAAGTTATTGGTACAAATAGAGGTTGTGTAATAGTGAGGTTCTAGCACATGGTTTGAGGTACATACTTGTGGTACAATGTTTGAGGTATATGTGATAAGATCATATTGGTTGATGAGTATACAGTGATAGATTTGACAGAAAAAGTTGTGACAATGACATATTCAGTTTCTACATTTGGCACTTATATTTCAGGGTGTATGGACAGGGAAAGGATAGGTGGTTGTATCCACCTTCCGCTTGTAGTCGAAGAACATAGGGAGTTGTAGCCTCCTTCTGGTTGTAGCCAGAGAATTGGGGATTTGGAGCTTCCCTCAGGTTATATCCTGAAAATAGGGAGTCAGAGCCTCCTTCCAGTTGCAACTGGAAAACAAAGGAAGTTGGTGCTTCCAATGAATGTAATTCTTAAAGAAAAATAAGAAAAAGCATTATGTGGTTTTCTCTCGCATTGGGTTTCCATGTAAAAAAATATTGGTGTACAATGTATGTGTATTATTTCTCATATGTTCATGGTTTATTTACTCTGTAATTATTGGATGATAATGCTATATTGATCATAAATATAAATAACACTTGCATGCCACGGTTAACCCCCCCCCCCCTCTCAGTAATCCAAAAATTGGTATAAGAGCAGGTTCCTTCAGAAATTAGTTTAACCACTAAAAGGTAGATCATGGAGAGCAACAGTATGTAACATGGAATACCATAGTTTGATGGACAAAAGTTTGCATTCTGGAGCAGAAGGATGAAAACATATGTACAGGCATATGGATTTGAAGTTTGGCAATCAGTTGTAGATGGATACAAAGAACCAACAGTTCTACCAACAAATGACAATGGAAAGAAACTCAGTCTAAATAATTCCAAAGCCACAAATGCACTTCTGAATGGTGTTTGTGATTCGGTATATACCAAATTTATACATTATAAATTTGCTACGGAGATTTGGGACAAACTTCAAAATATTTATGAACGAGATTCAAAAGTCAAAGAAACAAAGCTTCAAACTTACAGAGGTCAATTCGAACAACTAAAGATGAAGGAAGATGAGAATATTGCATCTTACTTCTTACGAGTTGATGAAACAATGAATGTAATCACAAGATTGAGAAAATAAATTGAAAAATCTGTAATTGTTCAAAAGGTATTAAGATCTCTTCCTATGATATTTGATCCTAAGATACCATCACTAGAAGAAAGATCAAATTTAGACTCAATAAGCATGGATGTACTACATGGAACTTCACAAGCTATAACTAAATAGGAAAATCCAGGTATAAAAGAAGCAACATTCAAAGCATCCAAAACATCAAAGAAAAAGGGCAAGAAAAAAGAAAAAGAATATAGAAACAATAGTGACATCTCGAAAGATGATGAAGAAGTGGCCAACTTTGTCAGAAGATTGAAAAAGGGTATCGACGACAAATATATAGGTAATATTCCATTGATTTGTTTTAATTGTGATGGCATTGGTCATTTTTATAACAAATGTCCTCATAAGAAAAAGAAAATAAATTATGAAGATGATTCAAATAGAAAACAAACATATAAAGGAAAAAGAACCAAAAAGAAAGTCTTCAAGAAACATTTCTGCACCAAAGAAGACAACTCCTCATCAAATGAAGATGAAGTCATTGAAAGTGAGACAAAAAGATTTCTATTTGTGGCAATAGAAGATTCTGATAAAGAAGACAATGAAGAAGAATATGAAGAGGTAGAAGTTGACTACTAAGAAGAATTGTTGAGTGCTATAAAAGTTATAAAAAAGAGAAAAAAAGAAAAACAAGAAGCTCCAAGCATAACTAGACAAGAAAGAAGACACTCAAGAACTAGAGAAAATGATCATGGAATTGAAGGTTCAAATAGAAGAAGATAAAAGAATTGAATAAGAAATCAAAGAAAAGTTAGAAGAAAGAGACATGATCATTGGAAATTTGGAAGCATAGATTGTCACATTGAGAAAGGATCTTCAAAATAAAAATATGCAGAAAAAATCAAAAGTTTTGGATGACATTATCAACATTCAAAGGCCTAATCATGACAAGTGTGGACTTGGATACAATCAGACAGAAAATGGATCAAGCTCCAAAATAACAGATCAAAAAACATATCCAAAAACCTATGCATAAATAGTTAGAGGGGATAGGAAGTTCTACAAGGAAGATCACAGGGGCACTCCTCCACTGAGAAGATTCAAATTTCAGAATCAATGACAATCAGAAACAAACATGCCTCAGGAAGAAGAAGCATTCATAAGAGTAACTCCTTTCATAAGATTTTCAACTCCCAAGTATCAAACTATCTTTTTTGGTTTATGTTATGAATGCAATAATTTTGGACATAAAGATGTAAATTGTAGAGCTAATAGAAGGAACACAAACAAATTTGAAAGTCAAACACAAAATGGTTATCCAAGAAGGCCTAGTGAAACACAGAGAACATGCTACATCATGTTTTAATCATTGAGAAATGAAGTGGAATGCTACAGGTGCAACAAATTTGGACACATGGCCAAACATTGTAGAATGGTACTCCCTCCTAGAGAATCACAATAGAATCATAATAGTCACAGACAACAACCTCGGAAGAGAACATGGATAAGAAAGAAGAATTAGTATAGCAATGAAGAATGAAAAATCGCTCTACAAGCTAAGCATAAGAAACATGGTTGGTATGTTGACAGTGGCTATTCAAAACACATGACAAGTGATGAAGAAAGTTTCTTACATTAAGAATGGAAAGAGATGGATCAGTCTCTTTTGGAAATGATGACTCAACTAGAATCATTGGAAAAGGCAAAGTCAAAATTGGAAACAAGAATACCAAGGCAGAAATTTTTCTACTAGTGGAATATATAAAACATAATATTCTAAGTGTAAGTCAAATGTGTGAACAAGGTCATAAAATTACATTCAATTCACATACGTGCGAGATAAAAAAAAGCAGGTTTAGAAAAATTGATTGCAACAACTGCAAGAACTTTAAGCAACATATATGTACTAAGTGAAATTGGTAATGAAAAGTGTTTTCTAGGAAAGAAAGATGAAGGTTGGCTATGGAATAGAATAATGGGTCACATACACTTTGATAACCTCATCAAATTTAGAAAAAAGGAAGCAGTCATAGAAATTCCTCAGATCATGAAACTAACCAACACATTCTGCAAGCATTTTCAACGAGGAAAGCAAACAAAGATCAGGTTCAAATCAAAGGAATACTCAACGATAGGACCACTAGAAATTGTGCATACTGATCTAGTTGGAACAACTAGAAAAAAGGGTTTAAAAGGTGAGAAATACTTTATGTTATTAGTTGATGATTATACAAGAATGACTGCAGTTTTCTTTCTCAGGAATAAGTCAGAAGCATTTGAAAACTTCCAGGTTTACAAGGAAATGGTTTTGTTAGCACTAGAAGTCACCCTCAAATTGCATAGAAGGTAAGCCTAGTACCCATCAATTTATACAGTAAATGTAAATGTGTTTTAGGTGATCAAATGGAGAGGACTTAATAATAATAACGTCCAAACTCATAAATCTAGACTAATATGCATAAGAAATTGAGGTCTAGAATCAACTTCAGTCAGTAAGTTGGAGTAAGGGTGAATAGAGGGAAGACTTTGGTGATGAGAGTGTAGAGGTCTACTGTGTAAATCAATTCTTCCAGCAGCCTAAGGAGGCAAAACTTAAACGCAAGATCCTCTTGAATTCAAATCTCAAAGAAACTGAAAGAAATTATAATGACACCATAATAAAACATTCATCATAATACAGTTACAACAATTCATGTGAATCAGTCATTCATGAACTCTCTTAGTATCAGAGGAAAATATGATTGAGCAAGAAAGCTGACTTAGATTAACCAAGATGTCTCAAAAACAAATACTTAACCAGAGAACCGGTGTTCTTCATAAAAAATAATTACAATATCAGGGAGCCTAGCTCAACCATTCGACCTTAACAAAATATCCAAACTGCCTATATATACTAAAAATGTTGCAACCACCAGGAATGTGATTGGACCCCTGCATTCAAAGTTTCCAGTCGACGCCTACTCTGTCAACTTGTGCAGGCCTCCTCATGTCAGATGTGAGCCAGGTATAGTTATGTTCTTTACAAGAAAATATGTCCATAAGGAAGCTTTGTATTGACACTCTTCCTTCACGACCGCTCTCTACATGTTTTCCATTTATGGGGTGAGACAAGGTCTCAACTGCCACCCCCATGTCCATTAACTACCTTTTCTCGGGATTGCGACACAACTTGATGCTCAGGGGACGACCACACACTGCTCTTGGATAAGATGTTATATGAGCACATGATTGTGGGTCTACTCAAAGGTGGTTTGGATTTAGACTGCTTTTGGGCCCTCAATCCATCTCCCTTCACCACGTATCATTCTTGACTTACCATGGTTTCAATTGCGGGACCACTCAAGAAAATTATCGCCCGATCATGTTGCTTTCCTGTAATGGAATGTGGTCATCGATATCATGATATTAGATGAGGCTTCACGATCAGTGGCTCAAATATTACCCCTCCAAATCAATGGATCAGATCTTCCCTTTCAAAACAACGACCGAGATTTGCTTCGCGAATTGGCCTTCAGGCCTTTCAATAGTCAAACTTTATTTTCTCCAAGAAAATTCTCTGGAGCTAGGGATTTGACGACATGTGGCTCTTGCTGATCAACGTCCCAAATCCATTTCAGGCCTTCGGGACTTCGGGCCTTCGGCCACTTCAGCAACTTCAGAAAATTTGGTGCTTTGGGACTTCAGGCTTTTGGGATTCTAAGCACTTCTCATTTTAAATCTCTCGAAGCTCATTTCCCCAAAGGCTTGAATCATCCGCCACCTCTCCCCTTTAAGATCAACGGTTCATATTCACTTCAGGGCCTTTTTCTCTAGTGCTATACTTCACGCAAGTGTGCACTCCTGAACACCCATGAACCACTGATCTTGAATGTTCTTAGAATCTTCGCCACTGAAATATTAAAACTACCTTCTTCTTATGCTTCAATCCCGAAACAGACTGTTAAGAAAGTTGTTCTTTGTGTTCACGGATGTGACCTTCACGATCAAGGATTTGGACAACTGGAGTGGGTTTGGGAAGAGAGAAGGATCAATGACAGAGGCAAAGGAGATGAGTTCTCAAACACAAAGGGGAAAACAAAAATGACTTTGCCAACTGAAGGGGAAAAATTAAGACTTGGTCTATGAAAAGGATAGAGACAAGACAAAATTACAGACTTAGGTAGAAACCACAAACCCACGGGACTCTGATAAGTTCATGCGATAACATTTGGCTCCACAAGGGATGGCATGCTCCTTACAAGCTGCCAAGAACAAGTAGCTCCAGTGCCTTAGTTGTTGGGTTATGGAGTCACTTATAAAAACTGAAAATAAAAGAAAAATGATATTTACAATGACATGGGAAGCCACTCATGGCTTAAGTAAAAACGTTTTCAGAAAATGCCCATTTACAGGGCTACCAAAAACTTCAACATCCTAAAAATCCCACATCTTGTAAGTGTTATTTGAAAAAACGTCAGAAATTTTGAAGGGGTCGATCCATAAGGCCTCAAATTTATCGTGCTTGCCTTTATGTTTCTTAGGTGCATCTGACTTGAGTACTAGATATACTAGTTGTAAATCCTCTTTGTTCACCTTCTTTTCAAAATCCTGCTTGATCTTCTATTTATGGTCATGGGATTTGTCCAGTAGTTTCTCCCTCATCTGTTGCACTTCTACTAGCTATTGTATTCTTCTGATCATATTATTTGGTTCTCCTTGATAGTCTTAGAAGAATTTTTCCACACGTAAGGCGAGTTGAGAGGGAAAGATGGCATCAACTCCATACACCAACTGGAAAGGAGAGACACCAAGAGATCTCTTTGTTGTCACTCTGTTAGCCCATCAAGCAAATTTAAGCTTTGAATCTCAGGCCTTCTAGTTGTCCTCTAATAGTCTTTTGATGATCTTAACAAGGCTCTTGTTATAGGACTCTGTCAGTCCATTCCCTTGGGGATAGTAAGGAGTAGAGTGAATCAATATGATTCCAAACTATTCACAAAACTTAATCAAAGGTTCAACCTTGAAAGATGCAACATTATCAGTGAAAATTTTGTTTGGACAACCAAATCTTTCTATAATATCCTCAAGAAAACCAATGATTACCCTGTGGGAAGCATTTCTTGTGGGGATGGATTCTATCCATTTAGTAAAGTAGTATGTGGCAGTCAAGATCCACCTATGCCAACCACTAGAAGCAGGATGAATTTTCCCAATAAAATCTAGGCCCCACTGTTGAAGGGCCCTAAAGCTACCACAGGTTTTAGTGGCAAGAAATTGAGCTGTTTCTTTCCAAATAATTTTTGACACTTAATACAAGCCATGATCTTTGCATAGACATCAGTAAAGAGGCTAGGCCAAAAATACCCAACCCTGAGAATTTTATAGGCTGTGGTTCTCCAGAAGTGATGCCCCCTACATAAACTATCATGAAAATCATATATAATCTTTTGGCCTTCCTATGGGTCTAGGCATCTCAACAACACTCCTAAAGGGTCTTTCCAATATAAAACTTGATCAATAAGACAATATTTCATTGATTTGAGCTTCAAACCTCTCACCTTGTTCTTTTCCATACCTTCAGGAGGTTGTCACTGTTGTAGGGAAAATATAATTTCTTTGTACCAAGTGCATCCTACTAATGGGGGTGTGACTTTAGGATCTTCATCAGACAAATCAACTTGTTGATTCTCTGGACAACTGTTGATTAAATTGACCCCCAAGTCTTTATAATTAGATTCAGACAACAACCTAGTTAAACCTTGACCTTTAACCAATTTGGTAGGCTTTACTTCAAGATCAAATTCAAGGATTTTGGCAATCCACTTGCTCCTTCTTCCGTCTATGTCAGGTTGAATGAGGATATCCTTCACAGAGGCTAAAGGAACATATGCAATTTATTTTGAATGTAGCACATAAACTCTAAAATCTTTGAGAGATTTAACCAAAGCATAGGCTTGCTTTTCCATGATGTCATACTTTATTTCAGCATCTCACAGTGCACTATTGAAAAAGGAAATGGGCTTCTCTAACCCTTTGACATTTTTCTACAATTAAACAACTTCTATTGTATCAAATGAAGCAAAAGAGAAAATTAGAAACTCCTTATATTAGTCACGACTGATGAGCACGGGTTCTTCAGTAAAGGTCTTCTTTATTTGGTCAAAAGAGTTATGAGATTCAGAAGTCCATTTGATTTCATTTCCTTTCCTCAACATGGTTGTGATAAACTTTACCAACTCAACAAAATTTGAAACAAACCTTCTCAGAAAATTAATTTTCTCCAAGAAATACTGAACTTATTTCTTGAATCTAGGGAGTGAGAAAGTTTGGATAGCTTCTATCCTTCTTGGATCAATACTTACTCCCTCAGCTGACACAATGTGCCCCAATAAATTCCCTTATTTCATGGAAAAAAATGATTTTTTTGGATTTTGAGAGAGGCCAAATATTCTACATTTCAAGAAGACTCTTTTCAAATGATCATAATGTTCTTTATTAGATTGTGAGAACACTATTATTTCATCCAAATAAATGACTACAAACTTTTCCTTCTCTCCAATAAAAGCTATGTCCATGGCTCGCTGAAAGGTTTCTCCTGCATTCATCAATCCAAAGGGCATCTTAGCGTACATGAATGTAACCCAAGGAGTGGGGAAGGTTGTCGTATCTCTGTCTTCAGGTAATACTGAAACTTGATTGTAGCCAGAAAATCCATCAATCATAGACATCCTGGATGCACCTGTTACCCTCTATAATATGTGTTCCATATTAGGCAAGGGGTAGTTATCTTTCTTGGAGCTTTTGTTCGAATTTAAGAAATCACCACACAGTCTGATTTCTCCATTCTTCTTTCTCACTTGGACCAAGTTGGATACCCATTCAGAATACCTCAAAGGAATGATAATCTAGGCATCTAAAATCCTTTTCACCTATTTCTCCATAATAGGCAGCAACATAGGATTTAATTGTCTCAATTTCTGCCTAAATGGTTTGGCCCCTTCCTTCAATGGTATCTTTTGCTTAGTGACACTTGTGTCATATGTTATGAGATATTCATATGTCCAGGCAAACACATCAACAAATTCTTTTAACATCTCTGCATATTCATCCCTGTGTTCCCTTGTCATGTTGTTTGACAACTTGACAAATTTTGGGTCCTTCTCTGTGCCAATGTTGCACTCAGTTATATCAACATCGTCAATTGAGCCTTTAAACTTTACCGCGACATCATTCCGGTCAAACAATCTTTCTAGAGGAACTAGTCCTTTTGGAATATGATTGCTAGGCAACTAGAAATTATGATGGTTGGAAATCTTATTTAAAAATATGTCAGCATGAGGGTTACCTTCAGGATCATGATCCTGATCAATATGTAATGTAGAGAATTCATCAACAGAATCAAGAATTTTTTTATCTCAAGGTCATCCTCAAACACCTTCCAATGCTTGAAATTGCCAGGTACAGAGGGTCTATACTTTGTTAGAAGAATAGGACCGTGGAGAAATAAAATAAACAAATGTGGAAACAAAACAAAGAAGATACACAATACAATAGAGACACAGATTTACGTGGTTCACCCAGTGTGGGCTATGTCCACCAGAGAAATTGCCAGGTCATTCCTTTATTATTATCCAACATATGAAGAGATACAACCTACAACAAACCCACTGTAACTTCCTCTTCTTTCTCTCATAGTCTCCTATCTCAAAATAAAATATTCGCCATCAACCATACCCGCAATGCATTTCCCTCATAAAAGAGAGTTGTCTTCTAGGGAAAAAAATCCTAACATAATCTCTATCGTTAGATATGTGACCTTATAATGAATGGTCAAGATTTACAATGACCTTATAATGAACGGTCCAGATTTACAATGAATGGTCCAAATATGTGACCCTGCTGGGGGCCCGCTTGCCCCCAGACCCCCTAGCCGAGGGGATAGCCCCCCCAGACCCCGCAGAGGGGGTACCCCCCCTCTGCACTCCCCCACGTGGAAGAGTGTACATACTTCTGGGGTGTAAATACTTCATGGGGTATAAACATGGCTGAAAGTAAAAGACCTCTAAATCAGGAAGATAATGGCTCCACAACCAACAATATCCCACTTGAAGAATGATCTCAACAACTCCACCACTGTTGTATATGATGGACTCTGAACCTTCTTGGACATGGAAAATTTCTCGTCTTCATATTCATTCTTGAAGACCAACTGAAGCTGAGCAAGAACTCAGTTTCTCCCTGGTTACTCCCTTTGTTAACATGTCTGCAGGATTTTGGCTAGTGTGTATCTTTTCCAACTTCAAATTTCCATCTTCCAAGACAGATCGTATGAAGTGGTACCTCAACTATGTATGCTTAGTCTTCAAATGGAAGGTTGAGTTCTTTGCAATATGAATGGCACTCTCACTGTCACAGTACAACCTGCTATTCTCTTGCTTCTTTCCCAATTCCTCCATAAACCTTTGTAACCAAATCATCTCTTTACTAGCCTCTGTAACAACAACATATTCTGCCTTTCTTGTTGAAAGTGCAGCAACCTTTTGCAGTTTCAAAATCCAACATACTGTTGTTCCACCTATAGTAAAAACATACCTTGTGGTGCTCCTCCTATTGTCTTTATCACCTGCCATATCTGAATCAACATATCCTTGTAGAAAAGTGTCTGAACCTACAAAACATAATGCATGAGTAGTAGTACCTCTCAAATACCTAAGAATCCAATTTACTGCCTCCCAATGTTCTTTACCTGAATTGTTCATATATCTGCTCACAACTCCCACTGCATGTGCAATATCTGGTCTGGTGCAAACCATTGCATACATGAAGCTGCCAACTGTTGATTAATATGGGACCCTGGACATGTATTCTATCTCCTCCTGTGTCTTGGGACACATTTCCTTAGTTAATTTGAAATGGCTGGCCAAAGGTGTACTAACTAGTTTTGCATTCTGCATTCTAAACCTCTCCAACACCTTCTCTGTGTAC
>ML779865.1:2306923-2317021 GCA_009831015.1 Picea engelmannii | reverse complement strand
AGTCATTTTAACAACAGGAGAAAATATTTCATCAAAATCTATACCTTTCTTTTGTGCAAACCCCTTTACAACAAGTCTATCCTTGTACCACTTTTCTCCTCCATCTTCTTCCTTCAACTTGTAAACCCATTTATTCTGCAATGTTCTTTTTTCTCCAGGCAATTGAACCAAGTCCAAAGTATGGTTATTTACAAAGGAATCCATTTCCTCTTTCATGCCTTGCTCCCACTTCCTTTTGGTGTCTACCTGCATTGCCTCTTCATAACATTCTGGTTCACTAGAATCAGTCAACAATAAATAATACAATGAAGGAGAGTATCGTTCAGGGGGTATACTTAACCTGGTATATTTTCTAGCAACACTTGTAGGTGTTTGAGGTACCTGTTGCTCCTGTTGTTGTACATTTTGATTTTCTAGTTCCTTTGGAATTTCTTTTTCAGTGATCTCATCAAGCACTGTGTATTCTTGTTTTTCTATTTCCTGTTTCTTTCCCTACAACTGATCTGTGTACATGACCTTCTGATTGAATATGACATATCTACTCCTAATGATTTAGTTATTTTCATAATCCCATAAGCGATAACCAAAATCATTAACACCATATCCAATAAAGGTACACTTCTTGGATTTTGCCTCAAGCTTTGTTCTATTTTCTTTATCAATATGGACAAATGCTTCACAACCGAAAGTTTTCAAAAAAGAATAGTTTACCTTTTTTCCTGTCCATTCCTCCTTTGGAATTCTACCATCCAAAGAGATTGACGGTCTTCTCTTTATTAAGTAAACAACAATATCTACAGCATCTACCCAAAACTGTAAGGGAAAACCAACATGCAATCTCATACTCCTTGCACGCTCCATGATTGTCCTGTTCATCCTTTTTGACACACCATTTTCTTGTGGTGTTCTTGGAACTGTCTTCTCTCTACGAATCCCATGGTATGAACAATAATCATCAAAATCCTTACTGCAATATTCACCTCCATTATCTGATATGAGACACTTCAACCTTTTTCCTATCACATTCTCAACCAAAGATTTCCATTTCTTAAATGTATCAAAAACATCAGATTTTTGTCAAATGCAATAAACCCAAGTTTTTCTAGTTGCATCATCAATAAAAGTAACATAATAATGAGAGACACCAAGAGATGATACTTGATCTAGTCCCCATACATCTATATGCACAATCTCTAACCTTTCACTCTTCTTTTCTTTTCCGACTCTGAGAAATCTGACTCTCTTTTGTTCTCCATAAACACAATGCTCACAGAAGTCCAAATCAATTTGTTTAAGATCTGGAAATAAATTTCTTTTGTGAAGTATCTGCATCCCCTTCTCACTCATGTGTCCAAGCCTATCATGCAACAGTGTTGTATCCACCCTTGTAGAATCTAAAGAGATAGAAGAGTCAATATTACTAGTACATAAATACAATGTACCTACCTTCTCTCCTTTCGCTATCACCAATGATCCTTTGATGACCTTCAAAGTCTTATCTGTAAATATGGATATACAACCTTCACTTTCCAACTACCCTGTTGAAATTAGATTTTTCCTTAAATCTGGAACATGTCTTACCTCTTTCAACAACCATTGGTTTCCATTGCATTGCTTTATTTTTACCTTTCCCATTCCAACAATTTTGCATGGTGCATCGTCACCCAAATGAACCTGTCCAAATCCACCTTGAACATAATCTTGAAAATGTTTCCTATGCGGTGTGGCATGAAATGAAGCCCCTGAATCTACTACCCAAGACCGAGAAATATTATCTATGGAAAGAATCAAAGCATCTTGTAATGCATCACTTGTTACATTTGCTTCATGATTTCTCTCCTGCTGTCCATTTCTTTGTTTCTTTGGAGCTCTGGAGTCTTTCTTCAAATGTCCTTTCTTCCGACAATTCCAGCACTCTATCTTTCCAAGTCTGGATTTGGATCTGCCCTTCCTAGATTTTCCATGGTTCCCAAAACCCTTTCCTCTATGCTTTTGTCTTCCCTTGTTCTCCATGTTCAACGCATTTCCTGATGTCTCACCTGTGCTTTTCCATCGCATTTCCTCACTAAGGATAACACCAAAAACATCATCAAATTTTAAAGTATTTGAACCAGAGATAGAGTTACTTGCAACCATGACCAAGCCGTTCCAACTTTTTGGCAATGAGCACAAGATTAGAAGAGCCCTGACCTCATCATCAAAGTCCACTTTTACAGAACTTAGTTGATTAGTAACTGTATTAAAATCATTTAAATGATCTGCAATAGACCCACCTTTTGACATCTTCATATTAAATAATCTCTTCATTAGAAATACCTTATTGGATGCCGAGGGTTTTTCATACAATTTGGTGAACGTGTCTATCAAACACTTTGATGTCTTTTCTTTTGAAATATTGGAAGCCATCGACGCTGCCAGGCTCAGCCGTATCGTTCCTAGAGCCTTTATGTCAAGAATCTCCCATTCTTCATCCTTCGTAGCCACCATCTTCTTTGCTATTCCGCCCAATGGTAGGAATATATCCTTTTGATATAAATAGTCTTCCATCTGCATATTCCATAACTGGTAGTTTTGGCTATTAAATTTCTCGACCCTAAACTTTCCATCTTCTGACATTGCTCCCACTCGAACCAGGAACCCTCTTTTCCTACGAGTTACCTTTCGCTCTGATACCAGTTGCTAGAAAAATAGGACCGTGGAGCAATAAAATAAACAAATGCGGAAACAAAACAAAGAAGATACACAATACAATAGAGATACAGATTTACGTGGTTCACCCAGTGTGGGCTACATCCACCAGATAAATTATGAGGTCCTTCCTTTATTATTATCCAGCATATGAAGGGATACAACCTACAAGAAACCCATTGTAACTTCCTCTTCTTTCTCTCACAGTCTCCTATCTCAGAATACAATATTCATCATCAACCATAGCCACAATACATTTCCCTCATAAAAGAGAGTTTCCTTCTAGGGAAAAAAACCCTAACATAATCTCTATTGTTAGATCTGTGACCTTATAATGAATGGTCCAGATTTACAATGAAATTACAATATACATTTACAAGGCAATTTTTTCTTCAGGGGCTTTGCCCCCGAACCCTTGCTGAGTGCCTGATTTCCCCCAAACCCCCCAACCGAGGGGATAGCCCCCCAGACCCCGCAGAGGGGGTACCCCCCCTCTACACTCCCCAACGTGGAAGATTGTACATACTTCTGGGGTGTAAATACTTCATGGGGTATAAACATGGCTGAAAGTAAAAGACCTCTAAATCAGGAACATAATCAGGCTCCACAACCAACATACTTCACCTCTATATCATATTTGAGTTTAGGTGGCAACGAGACTCTGAAGTGGCTCGCTGAAATGACCAAAGAGTCCACCATGGTATTCTTCTTTCTTGGGATAAATGAAATGTTGAAAGCTAAGAAGAAATTGTCAACTAGGTCCCATACCTCATTTCTATAAGTCCTAAGCCTGAGGTTCTTAGCTTGATAAAGATATTTTATCTGATGAAAAATTAGTTTTGCATCCCCAAATATTGATATCTCTTCTATCCCCATGTCCTTTGCAGCCCTTAAACCTAAAACAAGAGCTTCATACTCTGTCACATTGTTGGTAGCTTCAAATTCTAACTTGTAGGACAAGGGTATGGTCTCTTGACACAACGAAACAAATACTACTCTAGCACCAACACCTTCCTTAGAAGAGGCTCCATCAACAAACATATTCCAAACTGGGGTAGTTGGATGAGGGATTTCACAAAAACCAATGGATTGTTTTTTGATTTCAAGAGGAGGTTCAGGAGTATCAGTCAGCTGCAATACGATGGATCCCAAATCAGTGTCAAAAGAAAAAATATGATGGCTGGTGGGGTTTGCTTCATCACTGATGATGTACGTGAGCTTCGCTTCCTTGTAGAGTCTCCTTCGTTCACCCACGAATATAGGAATGGTGGCATATGAAAGTTCCATCTGCAAGGTTCCCCCAGTCTCTTTATCCAAGATCTAGACAGGGGAATCCTGAATTTAGGGGGAACATTAGCCACTATGATATCCATAACTACTCTCTTCATCGGTAGTTGGAATAGAGAAACGACCAGGTATTTGATAACCCCAAGGCACTTCACCTTTCTGGAGTTGAAACAATACAGGTCATGATAGGTTTTTGTAACCTCCAACCCGAGCTCTTCCATGACAATCTTAGGTATAATATTGTGAGATGCCCGTGAATCCATTAAGCAGTTATGAAGCACCTTATCATGGATTTTTAATGAAGTGTATAAGGTAGGGGAGGATTCATCTCTATCCTTTACCAAAGGCCCTAATATGACAGCTGGCCTTTCATCTTGGAGGTTAACTGATTTTGTGGAGTGAGATGCAGGTTCGGGCTGAAAAATCTTTGATAGGCATTGTTTGAAATACTTATGTTTGACTAACTCTGAGAGAGGTATGGGTATTCTAATCTTTTAAATCTCATGCTCAAAGTTATAAGGGGAGGGAGGCTTCATAATATCCTTCACCTCTAGGATAGCGATTTTGACCAATGTTGGGGGGCTCTATGCCTTCCTTTCTTTGTTGTTGTCTTATATATATTTAGCAGGTTTCTCAGTTCTAGCAGGTCATTTAGGAGTGTCATGATTTCCTTCCTTCTTCTTGGATTTGAGGTTATATCTATTCGGATCATTGTTGTTCTTTTCTCCTTTGATCATCTCATTCAGTTGATTACTCATGAGGGATTCTTCATATGCAGACTGAGTTAAATGAGGGGTTGAAGAGGTATCTCCAAGGCAATGGATATTAGGATCAAAATATTCTTCCTCTTCATCTTGATCGGTAACCAGGTTATTTTGGAGAGGAGTTTGGAACTTTTGATCGTCTCAGTCCCTGTTTCTCTGATCTCTTTGGATGATCTGAGGGGCATTAGTTGGTATTTTGAAACTACCCCTATTATCAACAATTTGGAGATTTCTATAGCTCTACTTTCCTTCCACTTCGATCCTTTCCATTCTAGCAGAAAGTGATCTTAGTAGTTTGGTTACTTCATCCATTTGAGGGGGGGCAGTAGAGGGAATATAAGTTGAACCTTCAGACCTACCTTTTATTTTGTCTCTATCGGCCTTACTCCTAAGCTTATCAACTGCCAATATATTAGATTCTACTTCAATGGTTGCATCTTTCATATGAGCCAAGGAGGTAGCTCTTCTTTCTCTTAACAGGAGGCAGAAATCAGGGTCAAAACCACTAGAATAAGTAATCTTTGCAGAGATTTCTGTAGGCTTAATCTCAGTGGGAATTTTATAATACATTATATTAAACCTCTTTGAAAAGTCAGAAATATATTCTCCTTCCCCTTTCTTCAGTGATCCAAACTCTGTAATATATTAAAGAAAATCCTTTCTATCCCCCCAATTCTTTAAGAAGGTTTCATAAAGGGCTTCAATCCCATCAATATATCTAGGGGGGAAAGCCTTGAACCATTTCCTAGCCTCTCAATCAAGGCTATGAACAAAAATACTCATCCATACATATTCAACCACAATGACATAATTGTCAGCATAACTTTAGAAGGTTGTAAGGTGCTCCTCTGTAGTTATATCACCCTCACCTATGAACTTGATTTTTTTTTTAAGGTAGCCATCAGTTGGGAGAGAGCTCAGAGGCTGAGGCGAAACTAGAGGGACATACCTAGCAGCCACTATAGCATCCATTGTATTTCTGGGGGGATTAGAACCTGCCATTGGGATGTGAACTGGAGGGGAACCCAGAGGGGATGGAGTTTGGATAGGTGAAACTAGGGCAGTGGTTCTAGCAGAAAAAGGAAAAGGTTGAGCATTGGGAGATAAAGATGAGGGGCTGGAGGGAACAGAGTGTTGGTTATGGAGCCTGATTATCTTCCTGATTCAGAGGTATTTTACTTTCAGCCGTGTTTATACCCCATGAAGTATTTACACCGCATAAGTATATACACTCTTCCACGCAGGGGAGTGCAGAGGGGGGGTACCCCCTCTACGGGGTCCGGGGGAGCTATCCCCCCGGCTGGGGGGTCTGGGGGAAAGCGGGGGTTCAGGGGTGAATCCCCTAAAGGAAAAATTTCCTTGTAAATGTATATTGTAATTTCATTGTAAATATGGACCGTTCATTATAAGGTCGCAGATCTAACGTTAGAGATTATGTTAGGGTTTTTTTCCCTAGAAGGAAACTCTCTTTTATGAGGGAAATGTATTGTGGCTATGGTTGATGGAGAATATTGTATTATGAGATAGGAGACTGTGAGAGAAAGAAGAGGAAGTTATAGCGGGTTTGCTGTAGGTTGTATCCCTTCATATGTTGGATAATAATAAAGGAAGGACCTAGAAATTTCTCTGGTGGACGTAGCCCACACTGGGTGAACCACATAAATCTGTGTCTCTATTGTATTGTGTATCTTCTATGTTTTGATTCCGCATTTGTTTTATTTTATTGCTCCATGGTCCTGTTTTTCTAACATAGAGGTTTACCCCTCTGTAGGTCTAGCAACTCTAACAGGAGGATCAGAAACAATTACTGGAGTTTGTAAAGAGGGATTATGCAAATTATCAAAAAAATTGGTACAACAATGGATGTATCTTTTTGAGAAGTCTTACCCTTTCTGATAATTTCCTCTGGGTCAACTTCAAATGTTGCCAGAGTCAATAGTGGAGTGGACCTCGTGTGTCTGCCTTTAGGAGCCATAACTGAATAGTGAAATCAAAACAATGGAGTCTCTAGGTGAAAGTCACAATATTCAATGGTTCTGATATCTGATGCACCTTCATAATAAAAAACTTCTTTGTTGTTCTATCCTAGGTAAATTTCTTCAATTTGTTCCTTGGAAACGGTGCCAGAAATGTTAGCACTAGAAGTCACCCTCATATTGCATAGAAGGTAAGAACATTACCCATCAATTTATACAGTAAATGTGAATGATTTTTAGGTGATCAAATGGAGAGTACTTAATGATAATAACGTCTGAACTCAGAAATATGGACTAGTATGCATAAGCAATTGAGGTCTGGAATCAACTTCAGTCAGTAAGTTGGAGTAAGGGTGAATAGAGGGAATACTTTGGTGAGGATATTATAGAGGTATGTTATGTACATCAGGTCTTCCAACAACCTAAGGAGGAAAAACTTAAACGCAAGATCCTCTTGAATTCAAATCTCAAAGAAACTAAAAGAAATTATAACCGCACTATAATAAAACATTCATCATAATACAATTACAACAATTCATGTGAATCAATCATTCATGAAATCTCTCAGTTTTAGAGGCAAATAATATGGAGCAAGAAAGTTGACTTAGATTAACCAAGATGTCTCAAATACAAATACATAACCAGAGAACTAGTGTTCTTCATAAAAAAGGATTACAATAGCAGGGAGCCTAGCTCAACCATTCGACCTTAAAAAAATATCAAAATTGCCTATATATACTAAAAATGTTGCAACCACCAGGAATGTGATTGGACCCCTACATTTAAAGTTTCCAGTCAACACCTACTTAGTTAGCCTATGCAGGCCTCCTTGATCTAAAAATGAAGAAGACTTGAAATACTTGAAATTATTTGTAATGTAAATGTTATGTGTTTAAAGCAAATGGACCAGTTTGCAACACATAGATTAAAGGATTACTCATTAAAATTACACATAGACAACAACATAATCATTGAACATAAGCACATAAACACAACAATTGATAAAGGAGTTCACCCCTCTCTTGGACTACATCTCCTGGTCCAGCTTCCAATGGATCATTATTATTAATTGCTCAAAAGTGCTCAAACACATGTCTTACAATGCTCAAACTGACAAACCAACTGCTCCAATGGCTTCAGAGCATCCAAAAACCCCTGTATGGGCTCTTTCGACACCTCAATCGGTCGAAAAACGAAGAAGTTAGGCCTCCTGGAAGTCTCCCCCTTCAAGCTTGTTGTCTCTGCATCTACGAATTGCACCCTTGTTGTTTGAACCTGGCTCACACGCAATATAAGGCATAAAAACCTAGCACTGGGCACAACCGTGCCAACGGTGCAAACTGTAGGACGGTTAAGGGTGCGCTAGCCCCTAACCACCTAGCACCTGGGCATATGGGTCATGTGACCATGCGCATTTGGCAAAAAGTGGTTAACGGTTACAACAGGTTTAAACTTCCCCTGCGCTCTGGTTAGGGTCACATGGCATAAAAGAAAAGGAACATAGGCTATGCACCAACCACATACACTCTGTTATAACCACGCACATATACGTATATAGTGGACACATGAAACAACTATGCGACCATGGGTTGGGGCTAAGCCCCGGCCCGACCCCCGCCCATATATACAATTATATGACTTTAAAAACATTGCAAATAGTTATATGTTAAGTCACATAGTGTGGGCATATTGGTCGGTGGTCTTTGTTAAAGCTTTACGCCTGTGGGGAGGTCCGGGGTCAAACCCCACGGACTCCATTAGTTTTACATAACAACCATAAACCAATAAAGGGGTGCCATGTGGCAGCCCATGATTGGGCCACGTGGCACCTTACCATTAGCCAATGAAATTCCATGTGTCACCATATGATTCGACAACTATCAACCAAAAAAAACTTGCCACGTCACTCCTACCACATCATCGTACGGTCTGTACGACCCTGCCATGTCAGCCCGTACAGACTGTACAGACGGTACAGTCAGCATCAAAATTTTTACCTGTTTGACTTGACGAACAGATTGCAATATATATCGCTCCCAACGTCCGTTTAAGATGAAATGAGTTGCGTTGGGTTCGCAATGATGAGGCCTACGCTCTCGTCCGGTTTGAAGCAATTCTGAGCACTTTGAATTTTTGAGCAAAATTTGATCCCCTGATCACACCTCCCCATTGGGAAGCTTTTGGACCTCCAAAAGACTATTTTCAGTCGATGCAAAGATGAGGGTAAAGTTCCCTCACCCTTCCAACCTCAATCCACTTGGCCTTGCTTGGATTCATCCCTTTAAGACCAACTCGCAGATACTCCACATTTCCTCGTTTTGAATTTCGCATTCTCCTGTCAAGGATGGTGTCTTCCTACAGTTCTGTTAGATACTCTGGAGAAAAATCATCTATGGAAGGAATCTAAACATTCTCTCCTTGATCATCAATCAATGGAGGCTCATACAACTTCAAATTCTCAACATTAACAACTGCATACATCTTCATATAAGGAGGCAAATCTAAACGAAAAGCATTGTTACCAATCTTGTCGATAATCTTGAAAGGACCATATCGAATTGGTTTCAACTTTTTAACTTCTCCTTTAAGCCTTTCCTTGCTGATGTTAAGCCAAACTTCATCTCCAACTTGGAAACTATGATCAACCCGATGCTTGTCATGTCTCGTTTTGTACTTGGCCTGACTCCTTTCCAACTGCTCTTGCACCACTTAATGTATCGACTGAATTTGTTCAATGAACTTCTCTGCCCTATCAATGTCATATTGACCATCGATAGCAATATCTTTCCCAAAGATAAAATCTAAAGGCGACTTGGGCAAATAGCTAAAACATGCTTCAAATGGCGACGTTTGAGTCGAGGAGTGCTTAGCTCGATTGTACGCATGCTGAATGTAATGTAAATGTTCATCCCAAAGTTTAGGATGCTTGTTGCAATAAGCATGAAGAAGATGTACCACTGTATGATTTACCACCTCTGTCTGACCATTTGTTTGTGGATGAAAAGCTGTGCTTTTTTTAAGTTTAGTGTCCATGAGTTCCCATAAACTCGACCAAAAATTCCAACAAATCGAGAATCCCTATCAGAAATAATGGACTTAGGCAATCCAAAATGCACCCAAACATTTTGAAAGAACAACTGTGTCATTTGTGCTGTTGTTACCTGCTTAGTACAAGGCATCAAAATACACATCTTGCTAAAACGATCAACCACAACATAAAGATAATCATGACCTCGTCTTGACATAGGTAAACCACCTACAAAATCCATGGAAATACTTTCCCAAGGTCGAGAAGGAACTGGAAGTGGAGTGTACAAACCCAACTTTCGATTGCTAGGTTTACTTGTAGCACACAACGAACATCCTCGAACATATCGCAAAAC
>ML779865.1:2262067-2274438 GCA_009831015.1 Picea engelmannii | reverse complement strand
ATAAAATAGAATAAGGTGGATGTAAGAAGACCTAATAGAAGCTTCCGCTTCTAGAAGGATCTTCCTCTAGATGCTTCTTTTTAGTATAAATAGGAGTCGAGGGTATGATAACCCTAGCTTGGATATTATTGTAACAGAGCGCTACTCGATTGGAGGTTGCCCCCTCGAAGAGGCCTGTGAACATTTCTATCTGAATCAAGTGCTATTTTGTTCAAGTGCTATTTCTGTTGCTATTTCGTATATCATTTCTATGTATTGTGAAGATTATGCTGGATATTTCACTGTTATTCTGTTATTTCTAGCATTTCGTTTTTGTTCTGCATATTTTATATATCTGGTATCTTGCAGTAGCACACATCTACCATCTAGTGACACACAATCATTTCTAGTGGTATACAACCACCGTTGCAGCACATAAATACTTTCCAGAGACACACAATCTCCACTAGTGGTACACAACCACCGTAGTAGCACACTACTACTGTCCAGAGACACACATTCCCCACCAGTGGTACACAACCACCATAGTAGCACACATCTACTATCCAAATAAACACAGTCTCTGCCAATGGTACACAACCACCATAGTAGCACACAACTATTGTCTAAAGACACATAGTCTCTGCCATAGTCTTACTACTATTCTTGTGATGTTTCTCCTCTCGTAAGATTCTATAGTGAAATACACCCTTAGTCACCTCACATGACTTATATAGGGAACCCTTGGCCAAAGGGGTTAGCCAGCTGGAGGAGAAACAACACACCTCCCTCTATCACGAAAGAAAACCCTACTTGTCCAGTTTTCCTCACTGGATGCTCCCTCGTTTTGGGAGAACCCTCTTGCCACGAACCTTCTTCTCACAAATTTCTTTCAATTTCAGAGAATCAAGTCCTCATATTCATCAAGGGAACCCATATTTAAATAGGATTTCAAACTTTTATAGATTTACTATGAGATAACTCGTCAATCTTCGACTAGGTCAAACGATACATAGTCAAATCTTTAATACACCAACAAACAATAAATCTCAAGGATATAGGTCCTTTTTCTTGTTTTATCTCCAAATAGAAATGTAGCTTCCATCCAAAGCACCAATAAATATGAATCAATTGACTTATGCCAAGTTGAGTCGTCTATTATTAACTCAATACAAACTTATAAAGATGTGCAATTAAGAGGCCATTCAATGTTATTAATTTCAACTGGTTGATATCACTGTCAACAATCCTTTCGTCGACCGTAATCAACTTCAATTGAATCCTTCCATATCATTTGGCTAAGGCTAATCTCCCCACCTCGACTAGTCCTTTTGTGTGCCCACATCACTCTTTCCTTACAGGTTACAAAACAATCCATCTTTTGTTGTTATTATTTATTCTGACCATTAGCACTCCACCAGCACGCCTCCTCCATTGCTCATAATTTAATTTTCGAATGTTCACCACATCATCATGGCTGAAATAGATTTCACATCCTATTTGCAAACTTATATCGTATGGATCCCATCCATAATGAATCATACCAATATCACATTGTTTAGCTTCACATCCTATTTTCATAAACTCCTTATATACAACATAAGAGATGTCCAACATGGGTTTACCCATGTCGATCGTTGTCTTTCTCATTGAGGAATGTGAACACCTTGAAAATAGATGTCTTCAATATTTTGTTGAGCACCTATGGCTTCTAGTTAGTAGTGAATACATTCCCATTAAATTTTATGTTGATCAACCCAAAAAGTTTTCAAACCCTGATGCACCAATTGATGCATATAGACTAATATAGAGGCATTCATCATTCCCTAGTAGTGTCAGCCTCTGTGATCTGGGAAAGTAGACTTGGTATCTACATTTATTTTCATTCATATTCCATATCTCACCAGAGAATGATAAAGATTGTTCCCACCTATATTGGCATAGACGATATAATCTAACACGTGGTGGATCTAGCGCTTCAACCCTTGTCCTATGGGTACATTTTATTTTCGTGATGGCATTTGACTATAGAAAATCCCATGGAAAATATCCTTCACTCTACACTTTTCAACTAAATGAAATATCCTATATCAAAACCATTGAGTACTGCCACATCATCGATCTCAAATTGTAGTAGGAAAAATCCAACACAAAGATCACCAAATCATATTCCAGTTGACCTCTTTTTTTCTACTGCATTTTGAACTCAACTCAAGCCAGTCTCCATCCACCCATATCAATGTAGCTCAACCTCTTATTTAACATCCACGACCTCTTTGAATGGAAATGGATAGGGTGTTCCTTTATCATGATAACTTTCTCGGCTTACAAATCCAATCCATGTGTGGCCATGAGCATCACATCCAGGTATTTTCTGCCCTAACTCAACAACATTCCTCCTTTCACTTAGACAATGGCTCCTCTTCTAATCACTTTGCCTCACATCCATCATTCTCTAACAAGTGTTGATGGGGATGTTTCACATGGTTTTTTATTCCCCTCTATGGCGTTGCTCCTCGGCCTTGGAAATGGGCTTCTTCTCTCCAACTACATTCTTTTTCACATTCTAAGGATGGAAAACCCAATCAAAACAAACAACTACTCTACTCTCGCCTAGAGGCTTCCATTTCCCTTCCATTTACCTGGGCCCTCTCGTGAGGGAGTCAATCCCAGTCCTACTCCAATACCATGCTGATTTTTCAAGTGCAACAAGAGATGTGAATTGCTTGAGTTACAAATGAGCCAAACTGGCTCCTTATTTATGCTAAACTAGCCTCCCCAATAGACACAACTTTTCACTTTTTCACTTTTCACATTATGAAGACTAACCATAGTTACAAAATTCAACAATTTTTTCATACTATAGTTAGGTCTAGATGCAGAGACATTCAGTCTTTCAGTTTCAAAAGGCCAATATTTTACAAACTCTCAAACAATTTGATGCACTGTTGTTGGTCTAGTTTCCACATCATTATACAATATACAAACTCTAGATTATACAAAATAATAATAATAATAAATAGTTCTCAAATCTAAAAAATCACAAAATATAGTCCAATCTATGTATATCATGATATTTTCTTTTATTTTTATTTTTCGTTCTGTCAAAATAAACAACCATCTCTAAAAAACTAGATGTCAATGTAGGTCACTTATTATCCTTAAATAAAGTTTTAAAGTCTATGAAATCAATAAACAAAAAAATTATCCCACTATATGTCCATAAATAGTTTTTTTCTTTTAAATATGAGTACAAAGGTAAGACAATTCTCTACAAATCTTGTTTTTACTTTAAAGTGAAATTCTCAAAGAAAATATGTGTTTAGATGGGTTGAAGTGGAAGAAACAAAAAAATGTGCAGTTCTCTCTGTCAAAAGAACGCAACAGTGTTACCCATTTTCATGTTTTCACCCATGATTAAAGCACACATAATGGGTTAGTGGAAATCACACTTCCTTCCTTTTGCATTATAACTAGCTTTTAAATATGTTTGTATTTGCTAAATTTTTAAAAGTAGGGTTATTTAGCTACGAATATCAACTATGCATTTTAGTAAAGTTAAAAAAATGCTTAAAAACAATATTTTAGATTATATTTAAAATCTATGACATCTTAAATTGATTAATAATACATAATTGAATGAAAATTTAGAACTTTGAAAAAATAAGTGATATAAACATTTTTAATATTGTTAAAAATGACAAATTTTAGTTTTTTTTAGACATTAAAAAAACAAGAAAAACACCATAAAAAATAGACTTTTTAGAAAAACAAAAATACAACATAAAAAAATGATGTTGATATTTTATATCTAAGAAGATTTGAAATGTTTAAAACTACCTTTAACTCAATGGTGTCATCTATAGCACCACTTTTTGAAACAAGGGTAGAAATCGTAACTAAATGCAACCTCTAAAAAAACAAGAACTCTACAAATTGGTAACTACATTTTTGGGGTTAGTATTTCTCTTTATTCCATGTGGGATTGGTGTTTATATAAGATTCAACATAATTTTGAAAAGTAGATGTTCAAAGACCTTCTCTTTTGTTCGCAAATTTATAGTAATTGGTAACATTCTTTAGGCTCTTCACATTTATGATGTTTTTGGTTGGTGCCATCATCTTCATATTTCAATTCACTAAAAATTACTTAGGCTACTTATGGTCCATGTTTGGAAGTGAACATTCTCTTTCATAATTATTACCTTGGAGTGTCCATACTTTATCGAAATAAAATGTTGTTTGCCACTTATTGATATCACACTTCAAGGAGTTGTCTTTTTTTGCTAAATGAATTGTAAGGCATCTTTTTGGTGATGAACCTTGGAAACTATTGCCTAAATAGAAAATTCCTAATGGGAAACACTAAAATAGGATTAGGGGCCACTTTATGCTATATGATTTATTTCAACATTATAGGACTTCAAAATTAATGGCTCTCCTATTTTATGGAATACTTAGGAAGGTTAGAAGAAGGTAGCTTTGATCCTTTCTTGGCATCGAAATGGCCTTGAAGGAGCATTGGAATTTTCTTGTCATTTAGTTTGGACCTAGAAAGGCCAACATTCCACTTTAACTCATTCAAATATATTCTTCACGATGAGACTTTCCAAGAAAAAAAAATCCATATTAAGAGATCTTTGAGCTGAGGGTACCATGTTGTGGAAAACACAACACTCTCTTTCACGATAATATGTCTTGGTTTGGTCTAATTGTGCAATTATTTATGGTATTCAACAAAAGATTCAAGTTGATGATTTATATAGATTTAACATGTTTATTCCAGGGCCCATTTGGAGAGACTGGAGGTGGAGATAATAAACTTATTTGAATCTACAAGCCTAAACATATTTATCTCTTTTTAAGTAATCACATACCTCTCTAGAAGAAGTTGAATAGAAGATGGGACTTTCAGTTAAGATAAGCTAAATGGATAAATCATCTTTTCATAGATGGTGCTTAAATATCTAGGCTATAGATTACATAATTGTTCATAGCTTCTTGTCTTACAAGGCTCTCCCTTCAACGAGAGACACTTTCTATTAAGATTCACTTATGATTCTTGTCCACATTGTGGTAAGGTTAGGTTAATACTCTTTGCCACCTATCTTGGAATTCTTACATTGATCACATGTTCTAGATTATATTAAGAATGAAACGAAACATGCAAAGAAATATAGCAGAGAGTACAAAAATAGAGTGAAACCCAACTTATATTAATGAATAAAATAGTAGAATATTATAGAACACAAACTAGCTAGAATGGTGGTAGATTATCTCTGAAGAGAAAGACATACCAGTTAAGCTCATTTGAAAAAAGATAATACAATGGGCCGAAAGAATGGCCTTTTAACATAAATCAAGAACCCTAGGAGGTGAAGTGCCAAAAGGTTTGCAGACACTGAGGTGGTTAGTTGATGCATCAACTTCTCAGGGGCACAACGTTTACATGCAATATCCATTTGAGGTGTTTAGTATCTCATTGGAAATATATAATCAAGAAGTGGAATTATTGGCAAGGCCTAGACATGCCATGTAAATTCTAGGCCCTCGAATGGCCAAAAAATAATGTTTACGACCTCAAAACGACTCCACAAGTTTAGGACCCAAAAATCATAACAAAAATGGCCATAGGAATCAATGATCACTGATATCCACTTGGAACAATTTTCCTCCCTTAGGAATCAATGGTCTCCATTATGTCAAGTTCCCTCAAGATATGGGGAAACTTTTATTGAATCTAAATCTTGGTGAGCCACTTGTGTTGCTGAAGTAGTTGTCCTAATTTGACAACTCGATAGAGTTGTATGTTCTACTAGTACGTGCTCTTCATCCTAGTGTCCATGATACAATATGTTGGATCTTGTGCAATGTATTCAAGATTGATTTTTGTAGGGGCCAATTGCTTAGCCACCTCTGAGGTGTCCAACATAAGTAGGAAATATGTTCGAAGCAACTCCACATTAAATACTAGGTGCAAGCCAAGGAAATGAGGAATACTAAATTTGAAAGCATTGTCACCCATGGCCTTTGTGATGGTATAAGGCCCATATTGGAGTGTTCTAAGATTGTTGTGGGGGCCTATGAGGAAGTCTTTTTGCAAATGCAACCACACCTTGTTACCAACCTGAAACTTGTGATGAACTTGATGTTGGTAATGTCACTACTTATACTTGGTATTGGTGTTTTACAAGATATCATGAACCAAATGTTGGAGGTGTTGGATCCGTTCAAAAAATTTGGTTTTTATGTCTACCTCGGTCTTAGTGTTGGAGGACTTTGTTGGGGAATATGGAACATATAGAGCCACATCAATGGGGACTAATGGTTGGAACCCCAAGCACACTTAAAAAGGGTTATGGCCAATGGAGCTGTGAATGGCTCTATTATAGCTATGATGAACATAAGGAAGGTTATCATCCCATGTAGGTTGATTCTTGGAGTTGTACATGCACAGGATATGCACAATCATTATGTTTACCACTTCCAATTTTCCATCTATTTGGGGATGCAATGTACTCTATTTGGTCAACTTGGTGTCCATTAGAGACAATAGGATGGACCATAAAGTAGTAAGGTACTTGCTATCCCTATTTGAAATAATGGTCTGTGGTAGCCCAAAATGAACCAAAATTTTCTCAAATAAGAGCCTAGTAGTGGCCTCAATTGTGATACTCATTTTACATGGTGTCAAAATGGCCATCTTAGAGAACCGATATATAACCATCAAAACAAAATTTTGACCATGTTTGGTGGAGGGAAAACCTAACATGTAATCCATAGAGACAGACTCCTAAGGCTTGTCTGGGGTAGATATAGGAGTGTACAACCCTTGCTTCTTGATGGATGACTTAGAAATGACACAAGTAGTGCATGACCTAATATATTGGTCAACATCATATCAAAGCTTTGGCCAATAGAAATTCTTCTGAATTACTTCTACTATCTTCTCCACACTAAAGTGCCCTATTGTTGGTTACTATTTCTCTTTATACTCTTAGTCAGACCCAGGTTCAGATCTGATCAAGGTTCCAACAAAACCCCTTTAAAACTATCATCCCTCCTGGTAAACCAAAAGGAAACCTAGCACACAGAGTGTACTGCGTAGTCTCACTCGAGATATTTCTATGGGTAACCGAAAATCTCAAGTGCTTGCAGTCTAGGAAGGAGTGGGGATATGGGATTATATTTTATCTTCTTCAGGCCTTAACTCGATTATTCCTTCTATTATTCTTAATATTCATTCATCTGTTAATCTCGTACGTGCATTCTAATAGATCTATCTTAACCATTCATTCATCCATTAATAACTAACTACTACAGAAAGTAAACATGTAAGAAACAACACACATAACATAGGTTTTACCATGGTTCAACCCCTCCTGGGCTACGTCCACAAAGATCTGGCTTCTGTACTCTTTTATTAGGATTGCTGAAAAATATGGCACTGCGCGTACTACATCTCTGATCATACACTCATAAAAAGTTTCACCAACCTTAGTGAGGTGGAATAGATCACACCAGGATCCTCAACCTCTAATCTAACCCTCCAGATCTAGCTACTTGACTCTTCTACAACTCAACAGCTTACAAAAATATATCAGAACTATAATAGTTGAATTGAATCATTATTCCATCCGATCCTGATGGAACTTACCAGAACCCCAACCTAGACCTCCTTGGTTCTTATTTATATTTTTTTACCAGCTTATAAGCCATTACAATCTCTTACCAAAACCCTAAACCTATCATGGTTAGGTTTTCCTTCCTGCATGCCTTACATGTGGCTTTTCCTCGCACATGTTGCTTTTCCTAGCTGCTATTATTTTCCCAAAATTAAGCTTTACCTTTCCAAAATATACCTTTCCTCAAAATAGGTCTACACCCAAAAGGCCCCCAACACTGACATGTGGCTCGTCCCAAGCCACCTAGGAAGTGTGCGCTCCTTGAAAAACCTCTACCATGATGTGGAACTTATCCTTCAATTCCTTTCCTCTTTCTCTTATCTGCACATCTTTGTTTGTCAACGTCTCTACAGTTTGCATTGTTATTTCATCCTGCATTAGTGTTTCACTCTCTGTTTGTGCCTATATCATGTTTTTATTTTCCTCCTCCAACAACGTGATCATCTGTGCTTCTTGTTCTTGGATGGGTTCCACTTGTGCTTGTCTTTCCTGCTTCTACATATACACTGCTTTCAACACTGTCTTTGGCTTCTTCATGTTCTGGGTACCCTTCAGGTGCTCTATGATCCTAATTATTTGTTGTCTTTGTTTGAGCTCTTCTATTGTTGTGCTGACTCTTTCTTCTTCTTGGTCCTACTATTGGACCTGCTCATCCTCTTCTAGTGTTGTCCAAAGCTACGCAACTCTATCAAATAGTTCTTTTGATGAGATTTTTTGTTTTTCCATTTCAACTATTTGTATTGTGGCTTCTTATTTCCTCTGCTCTCGAACCTCGGAAGGATTCGTGGAATTAAGCCATTCCTTTAACTCCTCAATCTCATGTTTGTATTGATCAATGGTTTATGCAATGAGATTGATCTTCTCCTCTGTGATTCTATCTGCAACTTTTACGCTTTCTGGAATGTGATTATAAACTGCTATCAATCCCTATTCCATTCTATTTGCACGTTATTTTTCCTCTTGTTTCGATCTTCACCTGCTCAACTACCAATTCCAGGGCGTCCCTTTCATTCTTAGTTTATTGGAATTCCACCGCATATTTCCTTGCGCGTGATTGCACTTACTGTGCGACACTAACTTTAATCTTGTATAGTGCCTTGGTTGGTATCCTTTCCAGTACCAACTCTACCCACGCCAAATCTTTAAGTGGTGTCTGGGCTACTTCTATGTCCATATGCAACATGTCTGATGTGATTTGGAAGTTTGGACTCACCCGCGTTATGGTTTGGATGGTGTCTTGTTGGCTCGGCGTGGTCCTTGCCTCTAATTTTGTTGCTACAGGGAAGGACTTTGTTCCCCTTTCAAACCTTTTTTTTGCACGTATTTGTTCCAGGACCTACCTTATTTCCACCAAATCATTTTGGATTATGCCTTGTTGGTGTTGGGCCTCTTTGAATTACTTAGTTGTGCGATCTTCGACTCTCTCAGAAGCGACAAGGTCTGTGTCGTACTCAGTGATGGTGTACTCTGGTAACTATTTGTGAGCCTTGGCCTTCTTGCGTGGCCCCCCTGTGTGTATAATTGTCTTCTTGGTTGGACCTATTTCTTGTGGGGTGGTTGCTGAGGGGGTTTCTTCTGTCACTATGTCCCCCACTCATTGTTCTCTGTGTGTCGGGGAAGTATCCTTTTTCCTTGCATGTGCATCCTTATTTTGCGTACAACCCTTCTTCTACTACGTTGGCTTCTAACTAGGCTTCCCCTGCTAAGTCGGATTTTTAGGCGCAGTGTTGTCTGCTACATGTGTCTTATATAACCCTGCTTTTACCTCTTTTCCTGTAGGCACTTCCTTGGTAATGACTAGGATCTTCTAGTCGTATTTCCAATCCCGCATTTCCATTTCTATCTCTTCTCCACTGATGCAGTATCGCGGCTACAATCATTCCTTCTCTCGATCCCTATATGCATGGATCCACATGTTGTGGTGTGTCTCTTTGAAGTTTATTATGCCTTTGTACTGCACGAAAACCTCCAAAGTGATTCTCCATGTATTGGATATGCTCTCTTGGATGTCATTGAAGTACTGCGCAAAGGTACCCACGTTGCCACTTCTTCTCTCAAGGTTCGAAGTGCTCCCCATTAATGTATACCACACTATGTGGCAAGGAATTTCTCTGTCACAAAATTAGGAGTATGGCAGCTCCCTCCACCTGATCAATGCTATCAGAATTAGCAGCCATGAATAATGGAACTATATCCCCAAGTCCTACATGTCTTTGCAGTTGTAGAGGAACAAATTCAAGAGATAGGGGGCCCAAATGAGCATGGTTCCATTGGTGCACTGGGTTGCAGCTGCGACAACCCTTGCAGGGACTTCCTCCTTGCGGGACTTCCTTAGAAGTTTGCAGGCCATGATATTTGTGGCCATCTAGGTGGATGTGTCACTGATTATTTTAATTATGATCTCGTGTGAGCCCTTATTTGTGTTGTATTTTTTCTTCATTTCCTCGGATAAATCCTTTTCCTTGGTATTTTCATCAAGGTACTACACGGGACTCTCACCCATTGACAATATACCTGTGATAAACACAATCAATTCCACGTTGATAGAGATGGGTTCTTCCATCCATAAAAATCCTTCATGGAGGGATGCCATCAACTCCTTGATGCACTTATTTATCTCTTTTCCCCTACCAAAGTGGGGAATCTCCACTAAGTTTAGGATCTCTATGTTCGCTAGGCTTGTTGCCTATTATTTTGGTTGCATCATGGAATCTCCAAATGGACCTATACCTATTTTGTCCATGTAGACTTGTTACACAAATTCTTGGAATTCTCCAGCGTCGGCCACATCATGGTCCTAATACCTTATCCTTTCCATGCATCTTAGTAGGGTCAGCATGGCCTGCACCCCCTTTGGAATGTGCAGTATTACTATTGTTGCATCAGAATTCTTGAACAGGGACCGTGCCATGGGTTGTTTTCCCTTTCTTCTTACTGGCACACTAGAGGTCCAAGCCTCCACTTGTCTATCCTATGCACTCAAGTCTGGCTTCCCAGTTATGTCCTCTACCATCCCTTCCTACTATTTCGTGGATTCCTACCCTGGGTTGCAGTATCGACACCGCAACCTCTATCTTCTCATTAACATCCCCATTTGTTCTTTGGGCTACTTCGGCCCTTACAGGTTGTTGTAGGTTTCCCGCATTTCTTGTTTGGTGGTCCTACGCATTGTCGTGCGAGTCAACTTCCATACCATCTGTCATTGGGGCTTCTTCCTCCTCCTCGACCAATGTGGCACTCACTGGTTCATCTTGCGGAGAGGGAATTATGTCAACATAAAAAGTTCCCTCTCTTTCGGCCATTTCTTGCTCGGCCTCTGTGGTTTCCTGTGGTTCCCTAAGGTTGCTTTTGGTTTTCCTTGTAGTTTGGATTGGTGTGCCAACCTTTGGTGGTGCCATAGTGGGTATTTCTTTCTTTTTCCGAATCGAATTTGATTGCTTTGCATTGTGCACTCACCTATTCCCCTGTTGTTTTCATGCTCTCTGGCTCTGTTAGTTTACAATTTTACAATAACTATTTTTTTTCCTGTGTTTCCCCTTTATATAGAGGGTTCCATGAATGTTGTGAAGCTTCTTGGAGAAGCTTATCTGGTTGCATTTTATGCACCGAAGCTTGTCGATTATGCTTCATTCAATTTCATAAATTCCCCCAATTCGCCCCTTTTTTCCCTAACCTTCATTTTTCACTTTTTTATCTTTTCCAACCGTGGGCCCCTTTTCAGTGTGCTAAACTTTTCCAGTGCACCGTGTCTTTCCGCTATAATTTTTCTCTAGTGCGCAATGTTTTACTTTATGTCAACCATATGTTGCGTGCATACATTTTTCTTTTTGTCGTGTTGATTCCATTCTCTCTATGCACAATATTCCCCAGTATTTTTGTATTTTCTTTCTTTTCTATTTTTGTATTCTTGTTCCTCCTTTTTCTCCCTTTTTATTTATTTTTTTCATTTTTTTGTTTGCCTCTCTACTATAGTACATTATGCACATGGTTTCTTAATGCGTTGTAAATTTTAAGTGTTAGGAGGCCGACTGTCTCTGTACATTTTCAGTCGACTCACGTTGATCATTCCTTTAAGTTCTGTTCTTGCCAAATCCTTTAGTTGTATAGATCCCCCATCTATGATAGTCTTGACTTCATAGGGCCCTAGCCAATGCATTCTAAATTTGCTAGGATGTTGAAATAATTTACTGTCATAGAGTAAGACTAGGTCTCCTGCTTTGAAACTCTTCCTTTTTATATGTCTGTCATGCCAGGATTTGTATCTTTCTTTTTGTACTTCTTGATAAAATCCTACCAGTATCCTATCCTCTTCCATATCCATTAGTTGATTCAACGTTTCCTTTACTGCACCTCTTTATGTCATGTTGGTAATGGTTGCTACACGCAGACTGGGTACCATAAATTCTAATGGTACTATTGCTTCCTTCCCATACACCAATCTGAATGGTGTTTGTCCTATCAACTTCTTACATGTGGTCCTATATTCCCATAGTACTGTTGGCATTTTCAGGTCCTAATCATCCATGTTGACATTGCAGATTTTTGTCAAAGCATTCTCCAAGATCTTATTGTTATAACCCTAAAATGCACCATACAGGTTTACCTGGCATCAGGCCAACTCATGCCTCTTCATAGCCAAAGCCATGCTGAGTAATTCCTCAAAATTCACTTAAAAACAAGCAACCCGCGCCCTAACTTCTTACTGGG
>ML779865.1:2234580-2247437 GCA_009831015.1 Picea engelmannii | reverse complement strand
TTTGTCTTGTTCGCAGGGAAGCTTTGTGGAAGGAGCAGCGATAGCAAGGAGACAACAACTCAACGGAGGATCTACTTCAACCTTCGGAAAATAAGGTTAGTTCATTCTTACTGTGTTTGCCTGAGAAAAGGGGTTGAGATTTTGGGTAGAAGGATAAAGATTAAATCTGAAGGGTCATGATCTGCATGTAGGCTTAGAACCCTAGCTTACTAGTCCGTAGGGTAAAATACCCAACAACACTTATTAAAAGCTTATACTATTCCATTTTCCTAAAGATGGTATGGTGTACTCTTCTAGTGATAGACTTCAAACTCCTCAAGCATGGCCCTGACAGTATTGTTGATAAAGTGAGTACCTTGGTCACTCATTAAAATTCTTGGACATCCAAATATAGTGATCACTTCCTCAAGCAAGAAATGTGTTGATGTATCTGCGTTGTAATCTTTGAATGGTGATATCTTCCCATCTTGTTAATTATTCTGTCGCAGTAATGATATATCTAGATCCTAACCTTTTTTCTGGTGGATTGATTAGTCCAACAAAATCTATTTCCCATTTTTCAAATACCTCAAAAGTTACTTGTGGTATTAGGGGAATCTCATCCCTTCTATTGTGTTTGTCCACTCTCTGACAGACATCACATGTCTAGCAATATTCCTTGGAATATCTATGAATTGTTGGACACCATGATCCTACATGAAATAATTATGTGCAATATCTTTTCTTGCATAGTTTCCTCCAGTTATACCTTCATGAGCTTCTGCCAAAATTCAGGGCCTTTCATGCTATAATAAACACCTTCTCAAAATGTTGTTTACACCCAACTTATATAAGTGTCCTGCAATAAGTTGATAGTCTATAGCTCTGACTACCAGGTTTTTCTTATGCACCGTGCTAAATTCTTGTGGCACAATCCCTGTACTCAAGTATTCAATAATATCAACAAAATATTCATTAGTTATTTGTACTGAAAACAACCGCCCATTAGGGAAGTTGTCTTCCAAATTGGTAGGTTCTTCTCCATTCGTGTGACCATTTTTCCTTTAAGATGTCCAACCCTTGTTGACAGTCCTCATTCCACTAAAATATAATATCTTTCTTTAATAATTTTTCCATTGGCACAGTAATTTGCACATACCCTTTTATAAATTTCTTGTAATAACATGTATGTCCCAGTGTTTCTCTCAACTAGTGCACTGGCTTTGGTGGTGGCAAGTTTACAATGACTGCAATCTTAGAAGGATCTACTAGCAAACCTTGTTTACAGACTATATGTCCCAACAATATTCCAAAAGGTGTCCCAAAAATGCACTTCTTGATATTCAATGATATCTGGCATTGTCTGCATATTTCCAACATTAGACTTAATACTTATACATGATCTTTTAATAGAGTATATACATTCCAATCATTTAGATATACTTCTAAAAACTGATGTATAAATTCCTTAAAATTAGTTATGACTACTCTTGAAAATATGGCTGGTTCATTCTTCAACCCATATGGCATGACTGTATACTAGTAAGATCCCCATTCTATAGAAAAATTAGTCTTATACATGTCTTCTGGAGCTATTTTGATCTAATGGCAGCCTAAGAATCCATCTATAAATGAATATGCTTCCTGGCCTCCCACATTCTCTAGGACTTCATCTGTAAAAGGGGTAGGAAAAGGGTCATGTAGGCAAGCATCATTCTGTTTTCTCAGATCTACAAAAATCCTTATCCCCCCTTATTTCTTTTCTTGCACTACCATAGGTATTATCCATTCAGATTCCTCTATTGGTTCTATGATACCATCTTCCAACATTTTGTCAATTTTTGCCTTCACTTTCTTCTTATACATTGGATTCAATTTGTAATGTCTTTGTTTGATAGGTATTGCCTCAAGTTTGAGAGGTATCTTCATCTCTCCTAGCTCTCCTTCTATGCCTTTCACCTCTATAAAGGTCGTTGGGAACAAATCACTGTATTCGTGTAGTAACTCTGTTATTCTTTCTACTGTTTGTTCATCCCAATAGTCTCCAATGCTTGCCATTTTAGGATTGTCAGTTGTCCCAATGTTGACTTTCTTCACATTCATGTGTGCAACAAATACTTCTGAATCCAGAGATGGACCTTCCACCTCTCTTTATCCTTCACTTTATGTCATCTGAATATTGTGTGGGTCATCTTCATCTGGTGCTTCTTCTTCAACATGATAGCATGAAAATAGTTCTTTGACTATCTATCTGTTCTATTATTGGTACTTTTTTCCTGACTTCAACCCCTGGTTCATCAAGAAATATCACACCTCTCATCTATTTCAGTGCTAAATCAATGTTGGGGTTCTCATGTTAAAATGAGAAGGTTATTACAAAGTGTTGTTGTAATGTTGTCTATTCTATAATACTTCTATGCATCTCCTGGTCTACATACCAGTTTTCTAGGATTCCTTCCATTGTATGGATGAAGTTATGAGGCCATTCCTCTGGTGGTGTCATCCTCCATTGTGTCATGCACTTCTCCAAGTGTTATGTTGGTGTCCCTTTCCCATCATACCTCTACATTTTATTGCTTCCCTTTTCTGTGCCAAATCTAATGCACAATAATTTCTTACATTGGTACTAGTCCTTAATTGTTTCTTTGTGCGCAACCCACCACCTTGCAGGTGTAGACTTGAGTGCAATATCTAGGGCTAAGAACCTATGATTCTCTAATACTTACTCTTCATATCTTGTCATAAATTCCTCTATATCGTTTACCCAATGAAAACTGAGAGGTTCCCTTATCTTTGTACCAACCCGTCTTACTGCGCGGTCTATTCTTGCGCACCTTCTTGTGGAGACTTCATGTAGTCTCTATTTCCAATTCTCCAAACCTATATCTGAGTCAGAAACACATGATGTGATGCTTCTCCAGCTAAGTATCCCATCTATAGTTAGGTTAACATAATATTCTTCGCATGTGGTGGTTTTGTATAATTGGATTATATATTCCAGATCTAAACAAGTGGGTTCTACAAACCTTTCTCCTTCTGATGGATCTAATGGTGCAATGAATCTATATTCTCTTGATTCAAATGTCATTTTTCTTTTCTTCAAATTGATTATGGCTTGGTTATCAAATTCCCAATCCAATCCAAGAAATGTTGGATAAGGTGTTGTTCCATCTACAATTTCTATTACTTCAAAGTCTACTGTAGTGCGCACTCCATCCAAATCTATTGTCACCCATTTAAGCCTTCCAATTGGTAAAACTCTATGTTGGTTTTCTAATTTCAACTGGACAGGTGAATAGCCTAGTGTGGATTCTCCCATACACTACCATGTCTTCTTTGGTAAAATGTTTACTTCAGAGCCTAAGTCCAGTATAATATCCCCCATATTGAAATCCCCAATGTTAGCATTGAGTATGAACTCCCTTCTTGTCCTCCTTCTTGTATGGAGACGCTTGACTTTGTTTTTCTCTAATTTCCCTTCTACCTCTGTGTTACATCTTTCTAGAAAATTTTGTAAGATTTTGAAAGATGATGGATCCTTTAACAATTGAACACATGATTGCAGAAACGTTCTTATGTTACTTACTTTCTCTACATGTTGTGCTTCATTGGTGTGGTCCACTGAGGAAGGCATATAGTACATAGGAGAGTTCTGATTCTGCTGGGAAGTTGATGTAGATGCAATGTTCTTCTTGAGAAACTCCTGTCTAGCCTCCTTGAATTTTTCCTTTTATTTTTCATGCATCAAACTTATTATGTGGTTCAATATTCTTCTTCACCAATTGGTGTTACACTAGGTCTTGTCTTACTACGCCAGTTCATGTCTTAGCTCCTCCGCATGTGACTATGTTGATGTTCCTTCCATCATCCCTGGCTTCTGTAAAAATCCATTGTACATTCTGATTGTTCTTATTCATCTTATCTTGGATATTTCCCAATAATGTCAGATAGTCCTCTGTATCATGGTTTGTTGCATGACGATACATACATGTCACTCGTGGAAGTGGACATTCCCTTGCATAATTTCCTGGTTTTTGGCAGTTGTGGAAAACTACTGGACCTCTTCCTCTTCCAAATATTGCTCTACCTCATCCTCCACCTCTGTATCCAACTTGATATCCTCATGGTGTGTTGTACTGAGGTACATTATTATATTGTGCAGGGTTATACTATGGATGCATAGTGTTGTATTGCGGCTACGCAGTGTTGTGCTACAGCTGCATATTGTTGTATGGAGGTGGTGCCTGGTTGAACTGAGGCCTAGATTTCCCTGTCATCATTTCCAATTGCACCTTATAAGTATCTGAAGTTCTTTCTCTCATCAACCCCATCGTCCTACAATCTTTATCATCATGACCCACTGACATGCAAAAATTGCAGTATGAACTCTTGGGCACTGTCTGGTACTTTTGCATCATTTGACAATGATATGAATCATGCCCATGTGTCTTACATATCTCGCACCATGGTCCTCCTATTAGAAAAGGGTTTGGTATTCCTTTTTCCATGTATTGTGCAAAATTTGGGAATTCATTCTTATGGTGACCTTTTGTCTTGCATGTGGTACACCAAACAACTTCTCTTTTCTCTTTTCCCTTATTCTAGTAAAGTTGAAAAGTTAGATTCTTTAGATCCTCCTTTAGCTCCTCTATTGTTGGATCTGTCTTTTGATATTGGTTCTCTTCCATTTGTAAGGCTTCCTGTAGAGCCTTTTCCTGAGTTTGGAACTTTTGATGTCTTAATGGGTATTTCAAATGTGGTAACAATGAGTTCACAAAGAGGTGTCTATGTTGCATTTCAGTCATGACATAATTCAACTTACCTTTAAGACGTTTAAACCTCTAATCAATCTCCTATAGACTCACCTGGTTTCTACCTCATTTCAATCATCTCATTCATGTACTGATCTTTTGAGCTAGTCTTCTGAAATTCATTGATCAGTAGTCTTTTAACATACACAATGGTCCTTGTTCGTCCTGGTGGACTGTTTACATCTAGGCTCATGAACTAGTCCAGTACATGATCTCTTAGCGTAATAGCTAATTGCACAAGTTTTCTATCCTCGTATGTAATATTTTTTGCTTCCCAGATTTTCTCACAGATGAATAAATGCTTTTCAGGGTCCTCAGATGCCTCTCCCTGAAATTCTAGTAACCTGATGGTAGGCTCATGTCTTGCCATCCTGAATGGTGTTGAACTAATACCTCCACATAGTGTAGATATTTTACTACTACTTCGTGAACTGGCTCCCCCAACTTATGATCCTTGACTGGATCCTCATCTTGTCATTCCTCTGCCACTAAAATTTGGTTGTCTAGATGCTGGTGTTATTTCTGGTGTACTAGTCACACATGGGGTTATGGGTTCCACACTGACATTGATATGGATGGGAGTTCCACCTTCTGTTCCTACCCTTGGACCTCCTTCCTTCATTTCATAATTTGCGCTCAAGATTTCCTCAATCGGATCCACAGGCCGGAGATCATATACCTCTTCCTCATCACTTACCAAGCCCTCTCTATCAACTATGGATCTCTTCTTATTATTCATCTTATATTGGTAGGGTGCTCCACTGTGCGTCTTTCGAGCTATTTCCATTATCCACTTTATCTAATATTCATCCATCATAATTGGGTCCATGTACTCCTTCTTCTTTCCCTTATCAATCTATTCCTCTATTTCTCCACCTCTTGTCAATGCTTCCCCCTTCCCCCATGCACACAGGGAATTTTAGTTGTTTGATTCCATAGTCATCACATCGTTGTTATACAATAAAATCTTGATTGAAGTATACAACGATCTGATATACCTACCTCTGGGTCCTTTTAGAAAATCATGTTCTACTGCATTGTAAGACTTTGTGGTATCTACTGTAAACTCGGTGATAAACCCTGCAACAATACTATCTAACCAAAAATCTACTATGCACATGAATTTGTTGTTAACTTATTGTAACTACGCAATATCCACATGATTCCACTCCAGTTGTTTGATCTGATTTGTTGGGTGGTTGTCTTATAACCTTAATATCCACTCCTACAACAAATATGAGAAGTCACAGAAAAATACATCATTCAAGTCGTTAAACACGTATTTATTCAGGTATTTGCGTGGTGTTAACTTAGGGTTTATGTTATCTTTCTACACAAAATCAAGCCCCTTTGTTTTCAACCATATTTTGATCTCCGCCTTCATTGGATTTCATGGTTTGAACATTCCTTTTTATACCTTCATTCTCTGTGTGATTCTTTTACAGATCTTCCCGTTCACTCAATCCCATCCAGTCCATCCCAACAATGAAACGATTTGTTGGTTACTATTTCTCTTTCTACTCTTAGTCTAACCCAGGTTTAGATATGATCAGGATTCCAACAAAACCCCTTCAAAACTATTAGCCCTCTTGGTAAACTAGAAAGCAACCCAACACATAGATTGTACTGCACAGTCTCACCCGATATAGTTCTATGGGTGATTGCAAAGATCAAGTGCATGAAGTCTAGGAAGAAGTGGGGATCTATTCTTATATTTGATCTTCTTCGGGCCTTAACTCGATTATTCCTTTTATTATTCCTAATATTCATTCATATGTTAAGCCCATACATGCATTCTAATAAATCTAACTTAACCATCCATCCATCCATTCATAACTAACTACTGACAAACAGTAAACATGTAAGAAACAACACACATAACATAGATTTTACCATGGTTCACCCCCTCCTGGGCTATGTCCACAAATATCTGGCTTCTCTTCTCTTGTATTAGGCTTGCTGCAAAATATGGTGTTGTGTGTACTACATCTTCGATCACACACTCATGAAAAAGGTTAAACAACCTTAGTGAGGCGGACTGGATCACACCAGGATTCTCAGTCTATTATCTAACCCTAGGGATCTATCTACTTGACTCTTCTATAGCTCAACAACTTAAAAAATATATTAGAACTACAATAGTCAAACTGAATCAGTATTCCAGTTGATCTTGACAGAACTTACTAGAACCCGAACCTAGACCTCCTCGGTTCTTATTTATATTGTTTTACCAGCTTATTAGTCATTACAATCTCTTATCAAAACCCTAACCCTATCATGGTTAGGTTTTCCTACCTGTGCGCCTTGTATACTCTCCTCCTTTGCATGTGGATTTTCCTCGCACGTGTTGTTTTTCCTGCCAGTTGTTCTTTTCCCAAAATTAGGCTTCACCTTCCCAAAATAGACCTTTCCTCAAAATAGGCCTGCACCCAACACCTACCACATAATTGTAATGTGCCTCCCAAATGATCTTTTCATGATCACTTGAAGGAACAAAAATATGTCTGAGATATCATAAGAGTGCATCTTGGAGGTGGAATTCCGAAACTTGTTTTCCAACACTCAATGTCTGATAAATAACATCAAATCCAGATTCATTGTTGTATAATTGTGGCCACTTGGAGGTCTCATGTTCATAAGAGTTAATAACTATGGTGAGTGCCACAATCAAGGTCCGACCGAGGTAGTCTACAACAAGATTGATGTTTCCCATCTTGAACTTATTGTTCAAGTGGAATTGTTGTAAGTATGTGGAACATTTGTTATGGCGGTCATTCTATAGCTTTCCCTTTGTCTGCATGAATTGCATAGGCTTGTGATTAGTGTGGATGATCATTTCCTTGCCCAAAATATAATGCTTCCATTATTAGCATGCATGCACAATGGAGTACATATCATTGTCATAGGTAGGATATCTACGAACAACATCATATAGTGTTTCACTATGATAGGCTACTAGATGTCCCTACTAAGTGAGTAAAGAACTAATAGAATAGTTAGAGGCATATGTCTCAATCTAAAATGGTTGTTGTAGGTTTGGTAATGTGAGGATTGATGCAGAATAGAGGTAATGTTTCAAATCTTAGAATTCTTTTTGTTGTTATTCAGACTAAGAAAATTTATCTTTACCTCCTCCCTTGGTCACTTGAATTATGGGCCATGTGATATGAGATAACCCAAAAACAAACCCACAGTAGAAGTTAGTGAAGCCTAAGAATCCACATAGCTCTATCAAAGTCATTGGGGATGGCCATTCATGAATGACTTGGATATTCACTAGGTCCACATGCACCCCATGTTCATTCACGATGTATCCTAAATATTGGATTCTCTGCATGCCAAATGATAATTTTTCCATATTGGTGTATAATTTCTATTGTCATAGGGTGCTCAAGACCTATTGAATGTGCGTTATCTTCCCAGGTCCAACTGAATATGAGGATGTCCAAATAGATGACCACAAAATAGATTTTGGATGGCCATAAGATATCATCCATCATACTTATGAATGTCATTGGAGCATTAGTCAAGCCAAAGGGCATGACCAACCACTCAAAGAGACCTTCTTTATATTTAAAGTTTGTCTTCCATACATTAGTTGGTTTTATAGGAACCTGGTGATAGCCTGACTTTAGATCAATTTTACTAAAGAACTTGGCACCCTTAAGTTGATCAAGAAGATCATCAATTTAGGGTATCATGTATCGGTTCTTGATAATGGATTTGTTCAGGGCTCTATAATCAATACAGAGATGCCATGTCCCATCCTTCTTCTGCACCAACACAATTGAGCTCCCACAAGGTGAGGAGCTCGATTGAATGTGGCCCTTTTGGATGAGCTCACAAATTTGATTATTTATTTCCTCATTCTCTAGAAGGGAGAATTTTAATATTGGACCATTGGGTAATGGGGCATCATGTATCAAATCAATGGGATGTTTGATCTAACAATGAAAATCCACCCCTACAAGTGAAGCGAAGAAGTCTCTATACTCTTCTACAATATTTTCCACCTGCTTATACTTTGTAGAAATACCTCGTGTTGGGGATATGGTGGTTGTAGTGACCTATCCTTCACCTTTGGACCGAACCATGAAGAGTACAAAATTTACAGTATAAGAGATTAAATTTCACCATTGTTTTTCCAAGATCAATGAAATTGCAGTAGTCAGAACTTCCTTTGTTATATTGTAGGGCTAACCTCCCAAAGTAATAATGACACTGCATGGTCAAGACTCATACATAGCATGGCATTTCCACATATAAGGATGTCATAAAATACCATCACAAACTTTGAGTGGGGAAACATCGCATAGTACCTCGTCTTTGAAGGACTTGATGTTGCAGAACCAACAACACTGTTGACTAATGCAAATGTATCATCCATGGCTCAACCAACCAATGGAGTATGGTTGGGGGTGTGGCATCGTTGAAATCTTCAATTTCTTGATGACCTCAGTTGATATCAGGTTCTTCTAGATTTTGTTGTTATTAATGAAATGTAGTGGGGTCCCTTTCACCCACATTTGTGAATGTAAGTGGCAGTCCCCTTCCTCAAACTCCTTTGACTTGTCTGGTTGGATCTCTACAATTGCAATGGTAGTATTGGGTTTTGCATTATAGATCTTCCTTCCTTCATCCTGTTATAAATCAGAGTCTGAGTTAGGGCTCGAATATTTTTCTTTATGCTCAGTCAACAATGATTATTTCAAATGGAATTCCTTAGTGTTGTGTCAGGGGATTTTATGGAACTCACACCACTTTCCAAAGGAATTAATAAACAAAAAATAGTATACCTCAAAAAACTTGATTTCTCTCAGAATTTGATAAATGTACATTTATGATGATTTAACTTCGTATAATTTTTTTTTAGATAATATTATATATATATATATATATATATATATGATATCATGTATGTACTCAATAACATTTATATCATAGTGGGTTGTAAATCACCTCACTAATATTTTCTTTAAAATATTATAATCTTCCAAATTCTATACTCAAATTAGTTAATAAAGACGAAGGATGAGATGATTCAAAGATGGTAGGAGTTTACGTGGATGAGATTTAGTATTTTTAAATTATGAGTTTAATTACTAAGAGTTAAGAGTTAATGGATAGATTTAAGTATTAAATGACTTACGAAAAGGGTAAGGACTAAACTATATTTCACAAAAATCTTTGGATAGTGACGTAGTTGATACTGAAAAATATTTGGCAGTCGTATAATGGATAATCATAGAATCTTGGATGAGAATTGGAACAATATACATTTAGTTATATTTTATTAGTTCCTTCTTAAGTTCAAGAGTATATCGTTAATTTCATTAAATTTATGTAAGTGGAATAAATACATGTGAAGGGTATTTATTTTTTCATTTTTTTTAACAATCTTGTAATGAAATTTGTAATGGAATATCACCATTCCACTACAAAATCTGGTTTGATGTCTCCTTTCTCGCCCACTTTTTTCCATCTCCACATTTCTTGTCTCCTAATATATTTTAGGATTTTTCTCCTATCTATATACCCATCCAAAGCCAAAGTAAGTATCTCTTTAACTCACAAAGATGGTTGTGCATACCACTTCCTAGTAGACCAATAGCTAGTTGTGCATACCATTTCATACCATCCATGAACCAAGTTCCATGGTTTCCTTCTCCCTATCCTATTAGAAAAATAGAACCATGGAGAAATAAAATAAAACAAATGAGGAAACAAAACACAGGAGATACACAATACAATAGAGACACAGATTTATGTGGTTCACCCAGTGTTGGCTACGTCCACCAGAGAAATTGCGAGGTCCTTCATTTATTATTATCCAACATATGAAGGGATAGAACCTACAAAAAACCCGTTGTAACTTCCTCTTCTTTTTCTCATAGTCTCTTCTCTCAGAATACAATATTTTCAATAATACAAAGAGGCAATACATTTCCCTCACAAAAGAGGGTTGCCTTCTAGGGAAAAAAATGTTAGAAAAACAAGACCGTGGAGCAATAAAATAAAACAAATGCGAAACAAAACACAAAATATACACAATACAATAGAGACAAAGATTTACGTGGTTCACCCAGTGTGGGCTACATTCACTAGAGAAATTTCCAGGTCCTTGCTTTATTATTATCCAACATATGAAGGGATACAACCTACAACAAACCCGTTGTAACTTCCTCTTCTTTCTCTCACAGTCTCCTATCTCAGAATACAATATTCTCCATCAATCATAGCCGTAATACATTTCCCTCATAAAACAGGGTTGCCTTCTAGGGTAAAAACCCTAACATAATCTCTTTCGTTAGATATGCGACCTTATAATGAATGGTCCAGATTTACAATGAAATTACAATATACATTTACAAGGCAATTTTTCCTTCAGGGGATTCACCCACGAACCCCCATCGGGGGATGCTGTCCCCGAACAACCGTTGGGGGCCCACTTTCCCCCAGAGCCCCCAGCCAGAGGGATTGCCCCCCCCCCCGGACCCCGCAGAGGGGATACCCCCCCTCTGCACTCCCCCGCGTGGAAGACTGTACATACTTCTGGGGTGTAAATAATTCATGGGGTATAAACATGGCTGAAAGATAAAGACCTCTGAATCAAGAATATAATCAGGCTCCACAACCAACAATCTCCCACTTGGATATTGAACTCAACAACTCCACCGCTGCTGTATATGTTGGAATCTGAACCTTCTTGGACCTGAAAAATTTCTCATCTTCATCTTCATTCTTGAAGACCAATTTAAACTGAGCAGGAACTCAGTTTCTCCCTGGTTACTCCCTTTGTTAATATGTCTGCAGGATTCTGGCTAGTGTGTATCTTTTCCAACTTCAAATGTCCATCTTCCAAGGTGGATTGTATGAAGTGGTACCTCAACTGTATATGCTTAGTCTTAGAATGGAAGGCTGAGTTCTTTGCAAGATGAATGGCGCTCTCACTGTCACATTACAACCTGTTAGTCTCTTGCTTCTTTCCTAGTTCCTCCATAAACCTTTGTAACCAAATCATCTCTTTACTAGCCTCTATAGCAGCAACATACTATGCCTCTGTTGTTGAAAGTGCAACAACCTTTTACAGTTCTAAAATCCAACTTACTGTTGTTCCACCTATAGTAAACACATACCCTGTGGTACTCCTCCTGCTATCTTTATCACCTGCCATATCTGAATCAACATATCCTTGTAGAATAATTTCTGAACCTCCAAAACATAATGCATGAGTAGCAGTACCTCTCAAATATCTGAGAATCCACTTTACTACCTCCCAATGTTCTTTACCTGGATTGTTCATATATCTGCTCACAACTCCCACTGCATGTGCAATATCTGGTCTTGTGCAAGCCATTATATACATCAAGCTGCCAACTGCTGATGAATATGGGACCCTGGACATGTATTATGTCTCCTCCTATGTCTTGGGACACATTTCCTTAGTTAATTTGAAATGGCTGGCCAAAGGTGTACTCATTGGTTTTGCATTATGCATTCTAAACCTCTCCAACACCTTCTCTGTGTACTCACCCTGAGACAATGTCAGTTTTCATTTTTTCCCGTCTCTTGTTATTCTCATACCAAGGATTTTTTTTGTAGCACCCAAATCCTTCATCGCAAATGAATTAGCTAATTTCTTCTTGAGCACATTTATATCCTGCATATTAGACCCTGCAACAAGCATGTCATCTACATACAATAGCAAGATAATAAAGCTTCCATTTTCTAGCCTTTTAAAATAAACACAGTGATCAGAATGACATCTACTATAACCCTGTTCTATCATAAACTTGTCAAACTTCATATACCACTACCTTGGAGCTTGATTTAGTCCATATAAGCTCTTCTTCAACCTGCATACCAAATTATCCTTTCCTTTGACCTCATACCCCTGTGGCTGTTGCATATAAATCTCTTCCTTCAAATCCCCATGGAGAAAAGTTGTTTTTACATCTAACTGTTCAAGATGCAAATCTTCTACTGCCACAAGACTTAAAATAGTCCTAATTAAAGTCATTTTAACAACAGGAGAAAATATTTCATCAAAATCTATACCTTTCTTTT
>ML779865.1:2198544-2233680 GCA_009831015.1 Picea engelmannii | reverse complement strand
TGATATTGTGGGATCATTCTTATCCAAGTAACCATCTCATCCTCTCCTATATATTGATGGGATTCTCATGGAAAAGGTTAAGCAAGATTAATTGGAGAATTGGTGAAGGAATTGTGTGAAGGACCTAGCTTGAATAGGAGCTTGGAGACTCTAGCAAGTTTATCAAGAGGATTTGGATCTTCTTCATACAAGGATCGAGCAAGTGTGTGTGTTGGAACCAAGAGCCACCGAAAGGAATCTTGCAACATCAAGGTGATCAGGTTGTATCTTCTAATTTCGATTAATATGATACAGTGGCATGTACTTTTCCCATAAAGTCATTCTTACTTTATTGTGTAATTCCTTGATCATACACATAAGTTGACAATTGAATATATCTTGCTATCTTCACTTTGGTTGGTTTGTGTTGTCTTGGTCTTCACCTCACGAGAACGCTGGAGTGAAGCGGGAGCAACAAATACCCTAGGAAGCAATACAAAGGTATGTTACTTGTTCCTCCCTACTAGCTAATTCGATGGTCATAACTTAGGGAAAAATTCATGTCCTGTCCTATTTTGTTCTAGATCCAGGTGGATCTAGGGAGATATGTTAGTGTCGGCACCTACCGATTAGTCCGATAACACCTGGTATATTTTCTAACAACACTTGCAGGTGTTTGAGGTACCTGTTTCTCCTGTTGTTGTACATTTTGATTTTCTGGTTCCTTTGGAAATTATTTTTCAGTGATCTCATCAAGCACTATGTATTCTTGTTTTTCCTTTTCCTGTTTCTTTCCCTGCAACTGATCTTTGTACATGGCCTTCTCATTGAATATGACATCTCTACTCCTAATGATTTTGTTATTTTCATAATCCCATAAGAGATAACCAAAATCATTAACACCATATCCAATAAAGGTACACTTCTTGGATTTTGCCTAAAGATTTGTTCTATTTTCTTTATCAATATGGACAAATGCTTCACAACCGAAAGTTTTCAAAAAATAATAGTTTACCTTTTTTCTTGTCCATTCCTCCTCTAGAATTCTACCATCCAAAGAGCTTGAAGGTCCTCTGTTTATTAAGTAAATAGTAGTATCTACAGCATCTGCCCAAAAATGTAAGGGAAAACCAACATGCAATCTCATACTCCTTGCACGCTCCATGATTGTCCTGTTCATCCTTTCTGACACACCATTTTCTTGTGGTGTTCATGGAACTGTCTTCTCTCTACGAATCCCATGGTATGAAAAGTAATCATAAAACTCCTTGTTGCAATATTCACCTCCATTATCTGATCTGAAACACTTCAACCTTTTTCCTGTCTCATTCTCAACCATAGCTTTCCATTTCTTAAAAGTATCAAAAACATCAGATTTTTGTCGAATGAAATAAACCCAAGTTTTTCTAGTTGAATCATCAATAAAAGTAACATAATAATGAGAGCCACCAAGAGATGATACCTGAGCTGGTCCCCATACATCTGTATGCACAAGCTCTAACCTTTCACTCTTTTTTTCTTTTCCGACTCTGAGAAATATGACTCTCTTTTGTTTTCCATAAACACAATGCTCACAGAAGTCCAAATCAATTTGTTTAAGATATGGAAAAAAAATTATTTTGTGAAGTATCTTCATCCCCTTCTCACTCATGTGTCCAAGCCTATGATGCCACAGTGTTGTATCCACTCTTGTAGAAGCTAAAGAGATAGAAGAGTCAGTATTACCTGTACATAAATACAATGTACCTACCTTATCTCCTTTCTCTATCACCAATGATCTTTTGATGACCTTCCATGTCTTATTTGTAAATATGGATATACAACCTTCACTTGCCAACTGCCCTGTTGAAATTAGATTTTTCCTTAAATATGGAACATGTCTTACCTCTTTCAACAACCATTGGTTTCCATTGCATTGCTTTATTTTTACCTTTCCCATTCCAACAATTTTTCATGGTGCATCCTCACCCAAATGAACCTATCCCAAATCACCTTGAACATAATCTAGAAAATGTTCCCTATGGTGTATGGCATGAAATGAAGCCCCTGAATCTACTACCCAAGACTCAGAAATATTATCTATAGAAAGAATCAAAGCATCTTGTAACACATCACCTGTTACATTTGCTTCCTGATTTCTCTCCTGCTGTCCATCGCTTTGTTTCTTTGTATCTCTGCAGTCTTTCTTCAGATATCCTTTCTTGCCACAATTCCAGCACTCTATCTTTCCAAGTCTGGATTTGGATCTACCCTTCCTATAATTCCCACGGTTCCCAAAACCCTTTCCTCTATCCTTTTGTCTTCCTCTTTTCTCCATGTTCAATGCATTTCCTGATGTCTCACTGTGTTTTTCCGTCGCATTTCCTCACTAAGGATAACACCAACAACATCATCAAATTTTAAAGTATTTGAACCAGAGACAGAGGTACTTACAGCCATGACCAAGCCGTTCCAGCTTTCTAGCAATGAGCACAAGATTAGAAGAGCCATGACCTCATCATAAGAGTCCACTTTTACAGAACTTAGTTGATTAGTAACCGTATTAAAATTGTTTAAATGATCTGCAATAGACCCATCTTCTGACATCTTCATATTAAATAATCTCTTCATTAGAAATACCTTATTCGATACTGAGGTTTTTTCATACAATTTCGCCAACGCGTACATCAAACCTTTTGTTGTCTTTTCTTTCGAAATATTGAAAACCACCGACGCTGCCAAGCTCAACCATATCGTTCCTAGAGCCTTTCTATCAAGAATCTCCCATTCTTCATCCTTCGCAGCCATCGACTTCTTTGCTATTCCACCCAATGGTAGGAATAGATCCTTCTGATATAAATAGTCTTCCATCTGCATCTTCCATAACTGGTAGTTTTGGACGTTAAATTTCTTGACCCTAAACTTTCCATCTTCTGACATTGCTCCCACTCAAACCAGGAACCCTCTTTTCCTGCGAGTTACCTTTCACTCTGATATCAGTTGTTAGAAAAATAGGACTGTGGAGCAATAAAATAAAACAAATGCGGAAACAAAACACAGAAGATACACAATACAATAGAGACAGATTTACGTGGTTGACCTAGTGTGGGCTACGTCCACTAGAGAAATTACCAGGTCCTTGCTTTATTATTATCCAACATATGAAGGGATACAACCTACAACAAACCCATTGTAACTTCCTCTTCTTTCTCTCACAGTCTCCTATCTCAGAATACAATATTCAACATCAATCATAGCTGCAATAAATTTCCCTCATAAAAGAGGGTTTCCTTCTAGGGAAAAAAACCCTAACATAATCTCTATCGTTAGATCTACGACCTTATAATGAACGGTCCATATTTACAATGAAATTACAATATACATTTACAAGGCAATTTTTCCTTCGGGGGCTTCGCCCCCAAACTCCCGCTGGGGACTCGCTTGCCCCCAGACCCCCCAGCCAGGGGTATAGCCCCCCCGGACCCCGCAAAGTGGGTACCCCCCCTCTACACTCCCCCACGTGGAAGAGTGTACATAATTTTGGGTTGTAAATACTTCATGGGGTATAAACACGGTTGAAAGTAAAAGACCTCTAAATCAGGAAGATAATTAGGCTCCACAACCAACAAAAAACCCTAACATAACTTCTACCATCAGATTTGTGACCTTATAATGAATGGTCTAGATTTACAATGAAATTACAATATACATTTACAAGGAAAATTTTCCTTCGGGGGCTTCGCCCCCGAACCCCTGCTTTCCCCCAGACCTTGTAGAGGGGGTAACCCCCCTTTGCACTCCCTCGCATGGAAGAGTGTACATTCTTCTAGGGTGTAAAGTCTTCATGGGGTATAAAAATAGCTGGAAACAAAATCCCTATGAATCAGGAAGATAATCAGGCTCCACAACCAACATATCCCACATGTTGCTATCTCTTTAACAATAATATGGACCATTGACTCAATCTTAGGCACCATGAAGCAGATAGAGTTGGATGCATGCATAATGAATGGAAATTTGAATTGGATTCTTGCATAATGAATGAAAATTCATAGCTTAACAACTCCAATGACATATACTTGTATACCATGTGAAGTGGATTACTCAACCTTTTTAGATGAGTTGACTTTTGGCCATTTTTAAATTACTAATTACATTGCAATTGTTTTGATTGTAAATTCATGCTCATGGTGATTATATGTTTTGATTATATATATACATTAAAGGTTTGGTCCTAATTGTTTGTAAATTCAATTATCATTGTGGTTATCATTGTGTCCAAAATTATCACGAACCTTATCATGAACTAACCATTGATCTCTTTCTTCATTATTAAAATTCTAGTTTATTATTAATTCCAATAATCTATACTTTTTCCTTTTCCTTCTGTATATCTTAGTTCATCAAAATTGATTTTAGAAATATCTAGTAAATGCTTATAACATCAGTTTGAAATTAGTGATTATGTGAGAAATAAAGATATGAACATGTGTGTGTGTATAATTACAAAATCTGCACAAAATAGATTAAGTCACAGTAAATATTAATAAAATTGAATACATCTAAAATTAAATGAATACTGTATAAAACCAAAATAATGGTAGGGGAGTCAAATACTATCATATTTTAGTATATGAGTAAATAATTGTATGGTGGTTATTCATATGGTTATGAATAAAGTTACATTATCACATTTATCAAGTCTTTATCTAATAATGTGAAAGATTAAAAAATTAATAACAATTTGATAACTCGATGATTACTTGAGCTTGTATTTCTATTTAAGCACATAAGCTCTTCACTATAGTAATATGTTAACCTTTATAACTATTAAGTTTATTAATTAAATTTGATGATCTTTACTTCATGCTCATGTATTTTAAGTTGTTGACACTTAAAATTCATTAATTTTATCATTCTTTTACATAATTATTGTCATTTTTATAAATAATTTAGCATACAACATTCTAATTTCAAAAGTTAATGTTAAGATCATACCTATATACACATATTTTTTATTTAAAGCAATTCCTTTAAATTTTATTGGCTATTTATTTTATAGAATAAATAATAATTGGTTGACCATTTACTTAAGAGAAATTTGTTGCCTTATATTATAACAAAAAGTTGTCATTATTTGTTGATTTTAACATAATTTTTATTGTTATTATGAATATATTTGAAGCAATTTGATAAGTAAAAAATTTCAAGATGTTGACATGCAATGTTGTAATCAAAATTTATGCATGAATTCAAATCTATGCACAAAATATTGTTAGGGAAGGACATCGCTAGTGCAGTGGCACTTGTTTCCTTCTCCCTGTCCTATTAGGAAAACAAGACCGTGGAGCAATAAAGTAAAACAAATGCGGAAACAAAACACAAAATATACACAATACAATAGAGACACATATTTATGTGGTTCACCCAGTGTGGGCTACGTCCACCAGAGAAATTGCCAGGTCCTTCCTTTATTATTTTCCAGCATATGAAGGGATACAACCTACAACAAACCCTCTATAACTTCCTCTTATTTTTCTCACAGTCTCTTCTCTCAGAATACAATATTCCCAATAATACAAAGCCACAATACATTTCCCTCACAAAAGAGGGTTGCCTTCTAGGGAAAAAAAACCCTAACATAACTTCTACCGTAAGATCTGCGACCTTATAATGAACGGTCCATATTTACAATGAAATTACAATATACATTTACAAGGCAATTTTTCCTTCGAGGGGCCACTTGCCCCCATACCCCCCAATCGGGGGGATAGCCCCCCTGGACCCCACAGAGGGGGTAACCCCCCTCAGCACTCCCCCGCGTGGAAGAGTGTACATACTTCTAGGGTGTAAAGTCTTCATGGGGTATAAACACGGCTGAAAACAAAATACCTCTTCATCAGGAAGATAATCAAGCTCCACAACCAACAATATCCCACTTGGATACTGATCTCAACAACTCCACCGCTGTTGTATATGTTGGACTATGAACCTTCTTGGACCTGGAAAATTTCTCATCTTCATATTCATTATTGAAGACCAACTGGAACTGAGCAGGAACTCAGTTTCTCCCTAGTTACTCCCTTTGTTAACATGTCTGTAGGATTTTGGCTAGTGTGTATCTTTTCCAAATTAAAATTCCATCTTCCAAGGTGGATTGTATGAAGTGGTACCTCAACTGTATATGATTAGTATTTGAATGGAAGGTTGAGTTATTTGCAAGATGAATGGTAGTCTCACTATCACAGTACAACCTACTATTCTCCTGCTTCTTTCCTAATTCCTCCATAAACCTTTGTAACCAAATCATATCTTTACTAGCCTATGTAGCGGTAACATACTCTGCCTCTATTTTTGAAAGTGCAACAACCTTTTGCAATTTTTAAATCCAACTTGTTGTTGTTCCACCTATAATAAAAACATACCCTGTGGTGCTCCTCCTGCTATCTTTATCACCTACCATATATGAATCAACATATCCCTGTAAAAAAGTGTCTGAACCTCCAAAACATAATGCATGAGTAGTAGTACCTCTCAAATTCCTGAGAATCCACTTTACTGCCTCCCAATGTTCTTTACCTGGATTGTTCATATACCTTCTCACAACTCCCACTGCATGTGCAATATCTGGTCTTGTGCAAACCATTGCATATATCAAACTGCCAACTGTTGATGAATAAGGGACCCTAGACATGTATTCTATCTCCTCCTGTGTCTTAGGACACATTTCCTTAGTTAATTTGAAATGGATGGCTAAAGGTGTACTAACTGGTTTTTCATTCTACATTCTAAACCTCTCCAACACCTTCTCTATGTACTCACCCTGAGACAATGTCAATTTGTGATTTTTCCTGTCTCTTGTTATTCTCATACCAAGGATTTTGTTTGCAGCACCCAAATCCTTCATCGCAAATGAATTAGCTAATTTCTTCTTGAGCACATTTATATCTTGCATATTAGACCCGGCAACAAGCATGTCATTTACATACAATAGCAAGATAATACAACTTCTATTTTCTAGCTTTTTGAAATAAACACGGTGATCAGAATGACATCTACTATAACCCTGTTCTGTCATAAACCTACCAAACTTCCAATACCACTTCCTTGGAGCTTGATTTAGTCCATACAATTTCTTATTCAACCTGCATACCAAATTCTCCTTCCCTTTGACCTCATACCCCTGTGGCTACTGCATATAAATCTCTTCCTCCAAATCCCCATGGAGAAAAGATCTTCTAACATCTAATTGTTCAATATGAAAATCTTCCACTGCCACAAAACTTAAAATAGTCCTAACTGAAGTCATTTTAACAACGTGAGAAATTATTTCATCAAAATCTATACCTTTCTTTTGTGCAAACCCCTTTACAACAAGTCTAGCCTGGTACTGCTTTATTCCTCCATCTTCTTCCTTCAACATGTAAACCCAATTATTCTGCAATGCTCTTTTTCCCGCAGACAACTAAACCAAGTCCCAAGTATGGTTATTTACCAAGGAATCCATTTCCTCTTTCATTCCTTGCTCCCACTTCTTTTTGGTGTCTACCTGCATTGCCTCTTCATAACATCCTGGTTCACCAGAATCAGTCAACAATAAATAATACAATGAGGAGAGTATCATTCAGGGGGTATACTTAACCTGGTAGATTTTCTAACAACACTTGAAGGTGTTTGAGGTACATGTTTCTCCTGCTGTTGTACATTTTGATTTTCTGGTTCCTTTGGAATTTCTTTTTTAGTGATCTCATCAAGCACTGTGTATTCTTGTTTTTCTTTTTCCTATTTCTTTCCTTGCAACTGATCTTTGTACATGACCTTCTCATTGAATATGACATCTCTACTCCTAATTATTTTGTTATTTTCATAATCCCATAATTGATAACCAAAATCATTAACATTGTATCCAATAAAGGTACACTTCTTGGATTTTTCCTCAATCTTTGTTCTATTTTCTTTATCAATATGGACAAATGCTTCACAACTAAAAGTTTTCAAAAAAGAATAGTTTACCTTTTTTTCCTTTCCATGCCTCCTCTAGAATTCTACCATCAAAATAGCTTGAAGGTCCTCTGTTTATTAAGTAAACAATAGTATCTACAACATCTGCCCAGAGATGTAAGGGAAAACCAACATTTAATCTCATACTCCTTGCATGCTCCATGATTGTCCTGTTCATCCATTATGACACACCATTTTCTTGTGGTTTTCTTGGAAATATCTTCTCTCTATGAATCCCATGGTATGAACAGTAATCATAAAACTCCTTGTTGCAATATTCACCTCCATTATCTAATCTAAGACACTTCAAAATTTTTCTTGTCTCATTCTCAACCAAAGATTTCCATTTCTTAAAAGTATCAAAAACATCATATTTTTGTCGAATGCAATAAACCCAAGTTTTTCTAGTTGCATCATCAATAAAAGTAACATAATAATGAGAGCCACCAAGATATGATACCTAATATGGTCCCCATACATATGTATGCACAATATCTAACCTTTCGTTCTTATTTTCTTTTCCAACTATGGGAAATTTGACTCTCTTATGTTTTCCATAAACACAATGCTCACATAAGTCCAAATCAATTTGTTCAAGATCTGGAAACAAATTTATTTTGTGAAGTATCTGCATTCTCTTCTCACTCATGTTTCCTAGCCTATGATGCCACACTGTTGTATCCACTCCTCTATAAGCTAAATATATAGAAGGGTCAGTATTACCAGTACATAAAAACAATGTACCTACCTTCTCTCATTTTTCTATCACCAATGATCCTTTGGTGATATTCCACACCTAATCTGTAAATATGGATATACAACCTTCACTTGCCAACTACCCTGTTGAAATTAGATTTTTCCTTAGATCTGGAACATGTCTTACCTCTTTCAACAACCATTGGTTTCCATTGCGTTGCTTTATTTTTACTATTCCCATTCCAACAATTTTGCATGGTGCATCATCACCCAAATGAACCTGTCCAAAATCACCTTGAACATAATATAGAAAATGTTTCCTATGGGGTGTGGCATGAAATGAAGACCCTGAATATACCACCAAGACTCAAAAATATTATCTACAGAAAGAATCAAAGAATCTTGTAACACATCACATGTTACATTTGCTTCCTAATTTTTCTCCTGTTGTCCATCTCTTTGTTTCTTTGGAGCTCTGCAGTCTTTCTTTAGATGTCCTTTCTTCCCACAATTCCAACACTCTATATTTCCAAGTCTGGATTTGGATCTACCCTTCCTAGAATTCTTGTGGTTCCCTGGGCCCTTTCCTCTATCCTTTTGTATTCCCCTGTTCTCCATGTTCAACGCATTACCTGATGTCTCACCTGTGATTTTCCGTCGCATTGTCTCACTAAGGATAACACTAACAACATCATCAAATTTTAAAGTATTTGAACCATAGACAGAGTTACTTATAGCCATGACAAAGTCATTCTATCTTTCTAGAAATGAGAACAAGATTAGAAGAGTCGTGACCTCATCATCAAAGTCCACTTTTACAGAACTTAGTTGATTATTAACCGTATTAAAATCATTTAAATGATCTACAACAGACCCACCTTCTGACATCTTCATATTAAATAATCTCTTCATTAGAAATACCTTATTTGATGCCAAGGGTTTTTCATACAATTTAGCCAATGCATCCATCAAAGCCTTCATTGTCTTTTCTTTCAAAATATTGAAAGCCATCAATGCTGCTAGGCTCAGCCATATCATTCCTAGAGCCTTTATGTCAAGAATCTCCCATTCTTCATCCTTCATGGTTGTTGGCTTCTTTGCTACTCCACCCAATGGTAGGAATAGACCCTTTTGATATAAATAATCTTCCATCTGCATCTTCCATAACTGGTAGTTTTGTCCGTTAAATTTCTCGACCCTAAACTTTCCATCTTCTGCCATTGCTCCCACTCGAACCAATAACCCTCTTTTCCTATGTGTTACCTTTCACTCTGATACCAGTTGTTAGAAAAACATGACTGTGGAGTAATAAAATAAAACAAATGCGGAAACAAAACATAGAAGATACACAATAAAATAGAGACACAGATTTATGTGGTTCACCTAGTGTGGGATATGTCCACCAGAGAAATTGTCAGTTCCTTCCTTTATTATTATCCAACATATGAAGGGATACAACCTACAACAAACCCGCTATAACTTCCTCTTCTTTTTCTCACAGTCACTTCTCTGAGAATACAATATTCCCAATAATGCAAAGCCGCAATACATTTCCCTCACAAAAGAGGGTTGTCTTCTAGGGGAAAAAACCCTAACATAACTTCTACCATCAGATCTTTGACCTTATACTGAACAATCCATATTTACAATGAAATTACAATATACATTTACAAGGCATTTTTTCCTCTTGGGGCCCGCTTTCCCCCGAACCCAACAGAGGGGGTAACCCCCATCTTCACTCCTCCGCGTGGAGAAGTGTACATACTTCTGGGGTGTAAAGTCTTCATGAAGTATAAACATAGCTGGAAAAAAAATACCTCTGAATTGGGAAAATAATCAGACTCCACAACCAACATATCACACATGTTGTTATCTCTTTAACAATAATATGGAACATTGATTCAATCTTAGGTACCATGAAGTAGATAGAGTTGGATGCACGCATAATCAATGGAAATTTGCATTGGATGCTTGCATAATGACTGTAAATTCATATCTTAACAACTCCAATGACATATACTTGTATACCATGTGAAGTGGATTACTCAACCTTTTTAGATGAGTTGACTTTTGGCCATTTTTAAAGTACTAATTACATTGCAATTGTTTTGATTGTAAATTCATGCTCATGGTGATTATATCTTTTGATTATATATACATTAAAGGTTTGGTTCTAACTGTTTGTAAATTCAGTTATCATTGTGGTTATCATTGTGTCCAAAATTATCACGAACCTTATCATGAACCAACCATTGATCTCTTTCTTTGTTATTAAAATTCTAGCTTATTATTAATTCCAATAATCTATACTTTTTCCTTTTCCTTTTGTATATCTGAGTTCATCAAAATTGATTTTAGAAATATCCAGTAAATGCTTATAACATCAGTTTGAAATTAGTGATTATGTGAGAAATAAAGATATGAACATGCGTGTGTCTATAATTACAAAATATGCACAAAATAGACTAAGTCACAGTAAATATTAATAAAATAGAATACAACTAAAATTAAATGAATACTGTATAAAACCAAAATAATGGCAGGTGAGTCAAATACTATCCTATTTTAGTATATGAGGAAATAATTGTATGGTGGTTATTCATATGGTTATGAATAAAGTTACATTATCACATTTATCAAGTCTTTATCTAATTGTGTCAAAGATTTAAAAATTAATAACAATCTGATAACTCGATGATTACTTGGGCTTGTATTTCTATTTAAGCACATAAGCTCTTCACTATATAGTAATATGTTAACATTTATAACTATTAAGTTTATTAATTAAGTGTGATGATCTTTACTTCATGCTCATGTACTTTTAAGTTGTTGACACTTAAAATTCATTAATTTTATCATTCTTTTACATAATTATTATCATTTTTATAAATAATTTAGCATACAACATTCTTTTTTTAAAAGTTAATGTTAAGCTCATACCTATATACACATATTTTTTATTTAAAACAATTCCTTTCAATTTTATTGACTATTTATTTTATAGAATAAATAATAATTGGTTGACCATTTACTTAAAAGAAATTTGTTGCCTTATATTATAAAAAAGAGTTGTCATTATTTGTTGGTTTTAGCATAATTGTTATTGTTATTATGAATATATTTGAAGCAATTTGATAAGTAAACATTTTCAAGACACTAGCATGCAATGTTGTAATTAAAATTTATGCATGAATTCAAATCTATGCACAAAAAATTGTTATGGAAGGACACCGCTAGTGCAGTGGCACTTGTTTAATATTTTGTATATCGAGTTGTACATTTTTCTATTTAAAATTAGAGTATGTAAGTTTTCACAGTTCATTATATTACTGCTTGAAATTTATAATATAAAATGTGTAAGACATTTTAAAACAACGTACTAAAATTTCTACCTTTTGGCAGTTTTCTGACGTTTGATTTTGTCTGAAATCCGATGAGAAATGGTTGGATTCACAAATTTGAGTGGCTAAGTTTGTATAATCCAAGTTCCTCATAAGTTTTTCAGCACGTGGAAATGGTTGGATTTGCATATTTGAGTGGCTAATTCTATATAATCCAAGTGCCTCATAAGTTGTTCAGCACGCTGGATCCATTTATGCATTCAGAAATGCAATTTAAACAATAGTGTTACATCCCCGAATTCCTGCCAAAAAACCCAAAAGGTAGAATGTTTAGCCAACACCTTTTAAAACTATTTAAATTAGACAATATACAACTTAGCATACATAACATTTAATGTCATAGCGACATGCGTATTGCTAGACCTTAAGGATGTTATTGAAGAATAGAGTATAAAAGATATGGATGAGCTCGGATTTTGGTACATGAGTCCATGTCACAGATTAAGTAATTCATGATAGAGACAAAATTATAAATGGTCCAACCTTGAACTCAAAGATCCATTTTCATTTTCCAACTGAAAATTTCTCATTATATTATGTATATAATTTTGTACATATACTAAATCTTGTCCAAAAATATCAAAAACTCTGTTTTTACTAGCACACAGGCTTTGGGATTAAATACAAAATATACTTTAGCTCGTGATCTAGAATATACTCACCACTTAGAAAATCCAACATAAAAAATATATTTCAACCTATACCACTTAGAAAATCCAACATAACAAATATATTTCAACCTCTACCACTATGAGTCTAATTTTTATGGCCACAAAAAAAAAATACTCTATTGACATTGATGAACTCAAAGGCCTACTTTTGTTTTCCACCGAAAAATTTCACAATTATATTAAAATATAATTTTTGTTCTCTTATCGAGAAGTTACATTCCGAGAAAAGCAAAACCATAGAAAAGTTCTACAATCTATGTTGATCATTGCCATCCTAGCACTGTCGGCCATCAATAGTTTATGCAAAAAGTGTTAATATAATAAACAGGTCCGATAGTCCTGTGGGGTTAAAAAAGGGGTGAGGAAGTTTGGGCAATTGCTTAGAAAATGTGCTCTGCAAAGAAAGATATCAAAAGTTTGATCAGATCATTTTTTTTCAGCTGGAGCCCATCATAAAATAACATTAGAACATGGGAGGGGCCCTCGTGTCCATCTACCTAGAGATTGTAAGTGATGTGTTGACTTTTTTATGGAGTGTTGCCTTGGAGAGAAATTTGGCTTCCTTGTTGTTTTCTCGATGGGTATGTTTGAAGTTGAGCTTGTTGAAGGTTGATTGAAGTTGCATGATCCTATCCTTCTATCACAAGAGAGAGGTAACCTGTATCTTGCACTTGTTTTTCATCCAGTCTATGACTATGTGGGAATCTCCATACATAATAAGTGTATCAATATTTAGTCTAGAAGCTAGGTGGAGAGTGGTCCAGGCACCCAATAATTATTCCCTTGTGTTGGTGCCTTGGCCACAATTAAAATTCCATCTACAAAGAGTGTTTTATGAGATACAAATCAATCCCCCTACACCACTATTCATGCCATTGTTTTGAGTCGCTCCATCGAACCAACTTGTGGGAGTCTCCTCCAGAGTGTGGAACTTGAGATTGGTTTTTTTGGTCTCATTTCTTGGGTGGATAGTTGTCCAGGAATTATACAAGCCAAGCGATTTAAATTCCATAGTCAGGGATGATTTTAAGGATGGAAATTTATTTTACAATGTAGAAACCTTGGCGACTCTTACTAATCCTTCATATGCCAAATATAAATGTTTGGAAATATTTTTGTAAAAATATTCAAATTTCTAAGGATTTTATAAAAAAATTATAAAATTTTGGCTATTTTTAAGGTAAAATAATTTTATCCTATAGAATTTGGGTGAATCATTTTTAAATAGTGAATCTTGTTTTTGTAAAAACCATAGAAAATTAGCCCATGAGAGAAATTTATCCCCTAAAATCATCCTTGGGGCCCATAGTGTTGGCTGATGGAGTCCTATTTTCAAAAAAAAAATTGTATCTTTCAAGCCACACAAACCAACAGACCATAGGATAGAAGTTTATTGAGTGGCGGGAATTTTTTGAATAGCTTTCATAGTAGGCTGCTAATGAAAACCCATCCCAGGTAGTGTTTAAATTGAGATATGCAAAAATATTGTCCTAGACTAAAAATGTGAAGGAGCAGTTGATGAAGAGGTGTTGCACTGATTCTTCTTCTCTGTTGCAAAGGTGGCAAATGATGGGACCGACCCAACCTTTTCTTTGGAGGTTATCCCAGGGGTTGATCTTGTTTTCAAGTGCAAACCAAGTAAATAGTTTTAACTTAAGTGCTAAGTTCTAGTTCCAAAGACTGTGCCTCCAACCTTTGATGGTGTTATGATAGATGTTTTTTGTGATCGTTGTGTAAACATTTTTTGCAAACAGGAGACCCGAGTTGTCGCCCCTTGTCCACATCGGTTGGTCATATCTATCAAGGATTTGGATGCCCATGCCTGAGAGGTCCAAACATAATTTTTCCATTCGAGAGCGTTGTCTACAGCAAGTCCAATTTAGTGGCTAGTTTTACAACAATTTAAGAGGATGTTGGTGTTGTAGCTCCCTTTCACTTGATAAAGATACCTGACATTTTTTTAATTTAAGGAGGAGATCAGTTGTGGCGAGAGTTAAGAATCCTTTTACATCCCAATGATATAGTCTTTTCCAAGGATGATAGAATGTCCTAAGCCTGGGTTCCAACAGAGCGATTGGGTGATACAGCTTACAGACTTTGTCAGATTTCTCCAAAACGGTGAGGCCGATATTGAAATGGGTGTTGTTGTCCTAAGCCAGGAGTCCACTAAGACATGGGGAAGGTACTTGTCCTTAATGACAGAGTGCCAGATTCATGTTTGTGTTAAAACACATCAAATTCTATTGGCTGCCAGTGCTTGATTGAAGTGGGAGAGGTTCCTGATTCCCCAGCTGCCTTTTTTGGGGGGTTTTGCTAGTGTTTCCCAGTTGCAAAGGTGTTGGCGACTGTGATATGTGTTGCCTGACTAGAGGAAATTGAAAGAAAACTTCCTTAGCTTGTTAAGCACAGTGACAGGTATGGCCGCAAGCACCATCCAAAAAATAGGTTTTCCTTCTAATACCGCTTTGATAAGAGTGAAATAGCCTCCTAAGGATAGCCAGTGGTTACACCAGTGACCGATTCCTTTCTCAACTTTTGCAATGAGCCAATTCCAATCAGTGGGATTGAGTGAATCGGATTTTAAGAAGTAGCCAAGGTATTTAAATCCTTTGGAGAGGTGTACAAAATTATGAGGGAGGAGGCATTTTATTAAAGCCAGTGTTTGGTATTGAATATTGGCGATTTGGAAGGTTGATTTGTCCCAATTTATCAACAGTCTTGAGGCATTGCAGAAAGTATTCAATAAATATTTGATTTCGATCCATTCCTAGACTGAGCCATTGGTCATGATTAGTACATCATTGACGAAAAAGAGGTGTAAGATCCTGGAAACTCTAGAAACTTTTATCCCTGAAATCTTCCCTTCTGATTGGATTTTTTTGAGTAGTGATAGGCCTTCCATGATTAGTATGAATAATACTGGGGAGAGTGGGAAGCCCTGCCTCAAACCTCTTCCACTGAGAAAGAAGGGGGAAGTGTTTTCATTCACCGGTACTAAAAAAGTTTCAGTTGTCATGCCGCACATGATCCACCTAATTGAGGATTGACTGAAGCCAGATTGAGTCAGGATTAATCTAAGGAAATCCCAATCAATCCAGTCAAAGGATTTTTTTAGGTGTAATTTTAGAACGATTGCCTTTGATTTTTTCTCCTTGATGTTGTGAAAGCACTCCTATGCCGTTCCAATGGTGTCTAAGATCTATCTTCCTTTTAAAAAACCCAACTATTCACCTAAAAGTTTCCTCGAGAGGATGGGATTGATCTTGTTTGCAATGATTTTTGTGATCAGTTTGTAGCAAAGATTGCATAAAGCAATCAGTTTGTAGTCCCCAAAAGTGGAGGGATTGTTTTCTTTGGGGATGAGTGTCAGGAATGTCAAGTTTAGGGAGCCAATGACTCTTCCTTTGATTCTGGAGTCTTCCACAAGATCCAGCAGGTCGGTCCCAACCAAATCAAACAAATGTAGAAAAAATTATATAGTCGAGCCATCAGGGCCTAGACTTCTATCTTTGTTGAAGAAATTTAGAGCCCCCAATACCTCCTGAAGTGTGCAAGGACTGTCCAGAATGTTTGAGTCTTCCACTGTGACCAACTATAGGAATAGCCTAGAAATGGATAAGAAGTCTCATGGACGGATGTGTGTGGATGCCTCATAGAATGAATGAAAGTGTGTAGTGGTCGCGGTATTTAATGCTAGTTGTTCCCTGTGTAAATTTCTAGAATCTTCTGAAATCTCCCATATATGCTTCTTGTTTTTTCTGGAGCTCGCAAAACAATGAAATTTTGTTGTGTTTAGATCTCCACATTTAATCCAGGTGGCTCTGCTTTGTTTCCTCCATTGGGCTTATTCCACAAGGAGAATTTTGTTTATTTCAGTCTCTATAAGTTGCAAGGTGAGGATCCTATCTCGGTGTCCTCCATCTGAGTTGTCTTCAAGAAGAAGGGCCTATATGGTGTGCTCCAGCTCTTTGAGTCTTGTGAGGTTGAGTTGTCTGTGTTGGTGTGGGCATTGTTTGATGCGGATTTTTAGTGTTTTTAATTTCCAGACCAGGTGATGTTGGAGTCTCGGTTTAGTCTGATAGATCAGGTCTTTATAGACTTCCTTGACTGTATCATTGAAATTTTCCTCTTGAAGCCAACTAGGATTCAACTTGAAAGGCTATGCTTTTGAAATAGGTGTGGTATCAATTTGTAAGAGGATAGGGGCATGATCCGATAGAAAGGGATAGTCCACCCAGTTTCATATTCTTCCATCAAGTGTAGCTAGAGCTTCTGAGATTAGAGCCTGATCTAGCTTCTTTTTAATTTCCTCTGAGCCTGCACAGCCATTGCGCCAAGTGGGGACTATGTCATCTGGTGGGATATAAACCAATGCATGAACTAAGAAAAGACTTGTAAAATAGCTAGCCAGTGGATCTGAAGAAATTGAAACCCCCCACACATCCCCCGCTCTTGTCGTAAGATTCAGGTCCTATGCTATGATAACATTAGTGTAGTCAAGTATACCTCGAGTCAACACCTTATCCCAAAATTGTTTGCGCTCGATACAAGGTCCATATATTTTAAGTAAGGAGATCTATTGATTGTTCCAGAGGCATGTACCTGTAAGCAGGATACCACCACTGCACAGATAAGGGAATAAATAAAAAACTATAGGATCCCATGAAATGACCAATCCACTAGAGGTGCCAATTGAGCTTGCAGAGCTGGTGTGCCAGTTGGGGCAGAACTGGTTTAAGAACGACCTGGATTTTTGTCCATTCACCATTATTTCCTATAGGAAGATAATGTTCAACGAAGTACTGGAGAGGAGTCTTCTAAATGAGGCATCTTTTAGGGACCCCCCTACCCCTCTGATATTGAGTGAGAGAAGGATCATAATTTGGCTTTGGCAAGGGATTTTATGCCTCTAAGCACCCCATTTTCAGAGTGTGTTGAAGGACCTTCTTTTCTACGAGCACTTTTGGTTTTTATCGATGAGTTTTTGAAGCCCAACCCCTTAGACTAGGTATAATCATTTCCCAAATATATGTTTGGGGTAGTGGAATGGTCCAGTGCCTCGCCTGAGGCTGATGGTCGAAGTGCACTTCTTCCTAGGTAGGTAGGTAGGGGGATGGGTGACAATGCTTCCCTATAGTTAAGGATGAGTGATTCTAGGATGGTTCCTAGGGTGATGTCCCCTGGTTTGAGTCATTTGGATGTGAGGCGCTATTTTCCTCCAAAGTAGCAAATGACGGGTGTCCAAGACTCACATTCACATGGAATTAAGGAAGGGGGAAGAGAGTTAGAGGGGAAGGTCCGAGAGGTGGCAAGTGAAGGGTTGTCTGAAGCTCAGGAGGAGGGGGTGGGCTCGTTGGTGGGTGAGGGGAAGTCCTATAAATATTTTCTTGGAAAAGTAAATTTAGAGGTGAGAGGAGTTTTGAAAAGATCCTGAGTCGGGGAAATGACTTCCTGGAAGAGAGAGGGTGCGTCCGGAGACAGAATAGTAGAGTTATCCAATGGTTCTTTTTTCCAGGTAGTCAAAGTAAAGTAAAGAGTGGGACATACTTTTTTTATCTTACCTGTAATGGAGTCCAATGTAGCTGGGTCCTCTGCATCAAATAAGTTTGGATAGGTAGAATGTGTGTTCACCCCCGAGGATTATAACCAGGAGGAAAGTTCTAACATGGTTTATTCAGATAGCTCTTCCTCCATAAATCCAGGTAAATGTTTCCTTAGATGACCAGTTTTTCTACAGAGGGTACACTTGAAGGGTATGCCACAATAATCTAGTTTTTGAAGAGTGTGATGACATATCCACTCAATGTTAATGGATTCCAGTAGTCCTTCATGAATATCTAGTTCCACAAGTACCTTGGATACCATTTTTAGGGGGCCAACGACAACCTCATTATCCACACTAATGAAGCATCCAAGGTTTTTTCCAGTGGCCTCAAGGTATTTTTCATTCCAAATATGTAGAGGAAAACTAGGTAGCAGTACCCAGAGATGTCGCAAGCGGAAATAGTCTTGAGAGGGTTCAAAGATGACTTGCCAACACTTCAGCTTGAGGCTAGCTCTATCTATAACCTAGAGACTCTCTAGAATGTCTAAATCATCCTCAACAAAGTTGAATTTGAAATTGAGCCAGCCTCTTGGGAGGTAAGAAATATCTAGTTTGTAGCCTAGTAGTGGACGCCAGTTGGAACACACCCAATCTGCAAGGTCAGTTATGCAAAGGTGTCTGTAGGGGAGTATGCCTACAAGAGTACATAATGCCATGGTGAATGAGTCTTCAAGGCCGATATCAGCTCCTAGCACCATTTTATTTTTGGTTTTCCTAGAGTACTATGTTCTAAGAGATGACTTCCTACCCCTGGATGAGTGTGTTCTAGCCTCTCGTAGAGACCCGATATTTTCCCCACAAGAAGTAGTGGAAGGGTGTCAAGCAGTTGGGAAGTTGTTAGGGAAAAACAGTGGAGGGGAGACCCTGGGGGTCATGGGCGCATGATTCTAATAATAATTTCGAAGGGAGGGGAGACTAGGCAAATTCTCAGCAGAGTGGGTAGGTGGGTGAAGGTTATCATTTAGATGGGAAAGTTCAGAGGTAAAAACAACAGGGGAGAGAGTGGCTGGAGCCTATGTAGACTGAAAAGAGGGGAGGCGTAGGACTCCAATCTGTGAAGGGGATTGTTTCACATGATGAGTGAGTTCATCTTCCACCATGAAATGATAGCTATTATATTTAAAGCCACAGATTAATTCCACAATAGAAAACCAAAGAAAAACATACACAGATTCAATCAAACAAGAGAAAATAGTTTACGTGGTAAAACCATTCTTTACCTCATGAGGGAAACATTCATAAGACAATGGAAGCATCATTCTATTAGAATAAAGAACCATCATATTTCAATAGCCATAGGAAATCGGCATCCCGGAAGAGGGCTTGAAGCCCCTTCTCATCAAATGCCTCTAAGGCATTCATATTTATACAATGTCTCCTTCAGTTATACAAAACCGAAAACATTAAATTTTTCCCCTATATTAACTGAGTGGTTTCAACAAGAAACACTAAATCTTCCACAAAACATGGTTAGGAAAAACTGCCTTATCCCAGATTCATTTTCACCTTCCAACAATCTCCACCTTGACAACAATTTTCCTGATGCCTTGTACAATTTGATTCATCACCTTCAAGAGAAGCAAATCACAACCACAACGTCTCTTCAATAATGGTTCCAAAAACATGTATGCACAACTTTCTCAAATATGGACCACTCCACCTCCATTAGTAACCCACCTTACAAGCGATACCATGTCTAATTTAGGTAAGCTCAACTATGTGTCAAATGCACAAGGCTTTGACTACCATAGAAACAAAACCTGCATTTGTCCAAACTAACCCAATTTTCCTTTACACTCATAAAAGACAGAACCTGAAGTAGATCTCTTCTTGTCCAAATCCTTCTGCAAAATTTGAATAATCACAGACAAAAACATTGAAACCACTGTAGGTGATACATGTGCCTCTAAAATACCGAAGTACCCAATTTCACTGCTTTACCGGGATTTGTCATGTGACCACAGACAACACAATCTATATTTTATGAGAATAATGAAATGACTACATATTATTAACAAGTGATTAACTAAAAATAACAGAGATATAGTAAAATTGGTTTTCTATTCAATAAGGAAATAAGCTGGAACTGTAAAATGCAGCGAAAATAAGCTTGCTGGAATGGTGGCGGCTTATCTCTGAGAAGAGATGTAACGGTTACACTCATTCACAAGAAGATCATTACAATGAGACTCTGAAGTCCTTTTTACAATAAACAGGAATTCCAAAAAATCTACACATCCAAAAACCTAACCCTAGGAGATGAAGCTCCAAAAGTCATGTGGGCCTCGTTTGGGTAAGTTAGTACATCAACTTCCCCGGGTCGTAACTTTTGCATACGATCTCCGTTTTAGGCGTATAATAGCTCATTGGAAAGGTATAGTCAAGGAGATTTATTTTAGGGTAAATATCAATGGAAATTCCATATTTGTTTCCATTTTCCGCAAAACATCGTTTAGGGCCTCAAAACGACTCCAGAAGTGAAAAACTACTAAAAATAGTAAATTACGAAAATTTCCAGAAAATTGTTTTGAGCCAGTAAAAAAAGGTGGGTGGCCACCGATATCCACCTATATCAATCCTACCTCCTTAAGAAGAAATGGTATCCATTTCTTTGATTTTCCCCATCAGATGAGGAAATTTCTGTTGAATTTGACCCTGGGTGAGCCACTTGTCTTGGTGCAGGAGTTGCCCTACTTTGACGACTCGATAAAGTTGGATCCTTTGTTGTTGAGTGCCCTTGATCTGTGTTTCCACAATATGATCACTAGATCCTATTGTATGCAGTCTGGGTTGAGCTCTATTGGTGTTAGTTGTTCTGCTACTTCTGAGGTGTCCAATAATGGTGGGAAATAAGGGCGAAGGAGATCCACGTTGAACACTGGGTGCAGGCTGTTGAAACCAGGTCTTAAATTTTTTATCTCTAAGACTGATTTTTTTTTTCTAGGATTCGGCTTTTCATAAGGTATAATACTCGCTATCAGTCCAAAAATCCCAGTACCGAAATCCCGAAATGGATTTATTTTTTAATAATAAAAGGAAGAAAGATCAAGTGTTTTTAAAGTCTCGATGCATTTTCTATAAAGTACTTTTAATAAAGATAAATTAAAACCATAAAGGAGTTAATTAACAATATTCTAACCTTTTGGGATTCAAGTTCACTCAGAACAATATGTTTTCAATACATTTCAAATCGCGAAATCCTGATCCCTGATTTCCCGAAAAAAATGGAAGTTAGTTCTTGATCCTGATTAATTAAATTACTAATACCAAAGTTAAGGCCTAAACTAATATCATCGCAGTTTTGGAATTCAAGGTTTAGTGGTGACATACCTCGTGTAAGTGATATTCCTGAAACCCTGAAACATGAAGTCCCGACTCAATACCAAAGCTAAGGACTAAACTAATCCGATCGCGATTTCAGGGTTCAGGGTTTAGTGGCGACATACCTCGTGTAAACAAGATCCCCAAAACCCCAAAATGTGCAATCTCGACTCAAAATCAATGTTTAAAATGAACTAATGTCGTTTTAAAAAACACATTTAATGGTAATTAAACTTCTTAGGTATTTTCATTTTTCGGGTTCCGTTGAACGAGATCTTTTGAATTTTGATTTTAGAATAGCCAAAATATAGCCATATTATTAATGGATAGCTGGTGATTTCTATGACACAAATGCGTATCTCAGAAATATTCTCTGCATTAAAGGTATTAAATTCTTGGTAGTTGCATCATTACTTTCACCATAAAATGAGTTAAAGGAAAATTAAAGGTCCATGTTTTGAACCTTATTCTTGTTCTTTCTATCAGGAGTAAGTCACATCTAGCTGAGCTTATACACCTCTCTTTTGTGATAGGTTTTCATTCCAATACAAAATTTATGGCACCAAAGAAGGGACCCAAGAAGAGTGAAGATATAGCTGAGATTTCCATCCTAGAGGGAGATGTCATATCTGACACCATGCCACATGCTATCGAATTGATCAAATCCTAGAGACAAATCTATGAAAATCTGGACTACGAGATAAAACATTCCCCTAATGATTCTGAGAATCACCTTTGGGACATAGCAGAATCAAAACTTCACAAGATTGTAGCACGCCCACGGCTCATGGTGTACAACGACATGATCAGTTGGGCTTTAGAGAAGATTGATACTCCAACGAGAATCATTTTAAATGATCAAGCGGTCATTATCGACTCATTCAGACCTGAACATATCCAGGTTATGTAGAAACTCTCACCCAATCCTAAATTCATTTACAATGCCAAATTTATAGTTGAATTTCAGAGAAAGGAATGCACTGAGGCATACCAAACTTACCCTGATTTAATCAAAGGCTGGTGGAGATGTCCATCAAAATTTAGGGTCAATACCCACAGAATTTATGCCAAAGCTTCTTTTAATGAGTACATGGTTTATGTACCCATGATGTTGTGCAGACTCTTCGAAAAAAAGAATCCCTGTCATTTCCCCGCAGAATGGGTGCCCTTTTTAGAGGAAGCATCAGAAGGATATAGTTTCAATTGGGACAATATTTTATCCAATAACATAGCCAAAGAGGTTTCAGATTACAAAGCTGCAAGATCCTGAGGTCAACCAGTGGCCTTTTACATGTCAGCATACATCATGGACGCAATTTGTTTTATGACTCCATTCCCCCTGATGAATTGGATTTGTAACATAACCTGCCTCGAACCCATTCATGAGTATCACTCTGAGTTGTGGGAAGAAAATGCAAAAAAATTGTTTTACGAAATTTGTCATTTCGTGGTAATACCAATGCATACAAAAAAATTCGGCTATGAGCCTCCTCGCATTTCTGAAATAGTTTCAAGAAACCTCAAGCCAATAACAGATTGGTTCATTGAAGAAAGCTTCTCCTACATCAGGGTTTATGGGTGCTCAATCCCCCCTCATTTTCTTCCAAAATTCCTCCCGAACAGACTGGTGTGTAGGGAAGTAGCACACCAAATAGTGAAAGGTGGTATTGGAATAGAGATAAAGGCGGCTCAAAATAAGTCCTAGCCAATCTTCCCTGTGCACATCGGGAAATTTTCATTACAAAACTTGGGCCATTCCAAGGTGGAAGCAGAAGCACTTGAAGAAGTCAAATTGTTAAATATTGAGTACAAAAGGCATGACCCTTATCAACTAGTGAAAAACCACTTCATACACTACAATATGAAAGCATATGAACATGAGGAGTCCCCTTGGGATGACATGTTCAAAGGGACTAAGACTTATAAAGAGTTGTTATAATGAGTACAAACACTATCATCCGACCTGCATGCTAGCTTTCAGACCTTTCATAAGCATAGACAGCGTGGTATGCCCCAAGTATTGCAAGGAGAAGCAATCACCCTCCCCTAGGAGCAAGAAAATGTTCCCCCGTGCTTCAAACAGGAAGCATCGAAGAAGGGTAATATCGAAAAAGTCCCACGGGATACGGAAAGGCCCCCACAAAACAAAGAGACCTTATAGACAAAAAAATCAGAGGCTGAAGCAGAGAAAAGGTTCGGGAGACCTCCCAAGTCCAATAAGCTTAATCCCCCTTCATCACCTGGTGTTGATGTCAATACACCTAAGGCAATAGGAGGGAAAGGATCTATAGAGACAAGAAGTCCCAAAGCTTCATTAACCCCCTTACAGCCCGCTTTTGGATTCCCACAGACATGAGCTCTATTTTTTGATGACCTCACCTCTATCCCCATAGATGAGATTCATCCTTCTCATTATTTTTTTAGCAGAAAAAGGAAGGTCGTCCTTAAACAAGAGATGCATATGAAGGAGTGAAGTATGGTAAAAAAGCATAAAGTCTTGATAGATGGACAAAATTTGTAGGAGGAGGATTTCGCTACAGAGATAGTAGGTTCCATGGGAGCCATGGCAACAACAATTTTTTTTACCATGGGAAACATGAGAATGAGGATAAAGAAGAGTAATAACATGATAGCTCAATTACAAGATCAGTTAAAGAATGTTGAGGAGAACATCAGAGAAGAGGTGAGTAAAAGCTTGGAGCAGACCAGGGCTACTGAAAGGCTAGAAATTCAATTACTCAAATAAATGTTGGACGAAATGAACCAGAAGATACAAGCAAGTCAGGTAAATGTTGCTCAGCAAAAGGAGCATGAAGAACAGTTACAGGCTAGGTTAAATTTGATGGAAGGTCAGGTCATAGATCTGAAAGCTTTCTAGGCCCAATCACTGGAAGTGCATTCAAAAATAGAAGTTGAACAACATAAATTGATTTCCAATATAGAGATTATTTCGAGTTACTTTCAAGAAGAAGATAATGCCTTTGATAATATTATCTTGAAGGAAAAAGAAGCCAAAGCAGCAAGGGTTACTCTCCAAAAGGAAATCATATATTCAGAAAGTGAAGAGACATCCAAAACTATGAAAATATCAGCCACGGAGAAAATTAGAGGCGACATCATGCTCAAGCTATGGGAAACCAACATAACCGAAAACAAAAGAATAGTCAAGGAAATCAGAGATGACTGCGAAGAATTTTTTGATCCCTTATACAAAAGGTCATTAAACATTGGAAAAGGAAATTGTACAGGACTTCTGGGACAGATTAATATTGTAAGACATCAATTAAATTTTAGAGAAAATTTGAGTGAAATTCAAATAGAAATTTCACAACTAAGAGAAATGGATGTCACCCTCATAGACAGGTTGTTAGTTGAGCCCAACTTAAAACTACATTCAATAAATTTTTTAGATAAAGGAATTGAAGACCGTCTTTCCAAGATACAAAGAAAGGTTTATCTGTTCGAAGCAAAAGACCTTCCAGAACCCCCCAGAAATTTTACACAATTCCTGGAGAGATGCATTGAATATATTGGATCAAAAGAAGGAGAGTCATCAACAAAGTAAAAGTATCATTTGGAAGATCTTTACTTCCAAGAAAACACAAAATGTAGAAGATCATGCAAACGGTTTCTGATCTATTTTTTAACAAATAGTTAGTCACTAGGAATTAGGAAATCACCAACCATCTTAAGATTGGTAGTTTTGTATAAATATAACTTTTCAAGACTAAGACGAGGATTTTTCTGGATGGGATTGTAAAGAGAAAATTTCATTTTGAAAGAATTAATACAATATAGATTAAAGATTCCATATCTTTTCAAGCCTGAGTTATGTGTTTCTCTGTCATTCCATATTTTATTTCATACCTTCGATGAATGCTTTCATGATGTAACTTCTATTGTGGTGATTGAATAGTCAGATTATCTAACTGTTTGTAGTTTTTCCTCTGTATCAGCTATCAACGGATATAAGATCTATGAACGTTTTAGAACTCTGAAATTGTATACTTCTTCAAAGTTATCATCTCTCTTTCTTCTGTTAGCATAAAATGAGATTCCTCTTTAATTGATGCCTCACATTTGTTATACAACTATATTTTTCTTTTTCTTTCTTCATTCCATGCACCGTCTCCTTTAAATTTGACTAAGACACTAGAAACAACCTTTATTTATGTTATACTATTATTTCATAGTTTGGAAGTTTTATTTTTATTAATTCGTACCAGAAATTTGCGACCCTCAAAAATAATTTTGACTTACAAAGAGGAAACCCTTAGCTTTCATGATTGTTCCAGTTACCATACAACGTAATATAGAACTCGGTCTATCAGATTAACCAAACATTGTGTTAAACCTATTCAATACCATCTTACAAACAACAAATACACGGGTAGAAATTGAACGTTCATGGGTCGTGATTGAAAGGGATATTAGCATCCAAGAACAATGGGAAGCTAGATAGAGACGGTTAAGGAACCAGCGTTGATCTCACTTTCTATTAAACTAATCTTTTTACCCATTAACTATCTCTACCTTTTTGGATGCCTTGACGGTATACTTTAGAGCCTTAAAGTATAAACTCAAGAACAACACAGGCCAAGGAAAGGAGGAATGTTGAGCTCAAAAGAATTATTCCCCATGACCTTGGTGATGGTGTACGGACCATAATGGAGTGGGCGAAGCTTCTAATGCAGTCCTGTAAGGCGTTCTTTCTGCAAGTGCAACCAAACTTTGTCTCCCACCTGAAACTTATGTGGCACCTGATGTTGATCATGGCACTGCTTGTACTTGTCATTGGGCTTCTGTAGGATATCCTGAACATGTTGGTGAATGTGTTGGATCCACTCAATGAACTAGGTGGTTTTGTCAGCTTCAGTTGGAGCAGGAGATGAGTCGGTTGAGGTGACCGCAAGGGAAAGTGTAACATCTATGGGACCCAATGGTTGGAATCCCAACCCCACCTGAAAGAGGCTGTGGCTAGTTGAGCTATGCAGGGCTCGATTGTAGCTATGTTGGAAGTAGGGAAGTCTTTCATCCCATGTGCGAGGGTGCTTGGAATTATACATGTGAAGGATATTCACAATCATTCGATTTACGACCTCAATTTGGCCATCTGTTTGGGGGTGGAAGGCCATGCATTTGGTGAGCTTGGTGTCCAACAGTGACTAGAGGCTCGACCAGAATGTGTTGAGAAATTGACTATCCTGATTTGAGACAATGGTTTGTGGGATTCAAAAATGTAACCAGACTCATTAAAAAAAGAGCTTGCTAGTGGCCTCTCCTATGATGCTCTTCTTGTAGACAACCAAAATCGTCATCTTAGAAAAGTGATCAAGAACCACAAAAACACAGTCATTTCCCCGTTTGGTGGACGGGAGGTGCAACATGTAGTCCATTGAGATGGATTCCCATGGCCTGTTAGGAGTAGGAAGAGGGGTGTACATGCCCTGTTTCTTAGTGGTCAGTTTGGCAATAGCGCAAGCAGTGCATGACCTGATATACTTGCTGACCTCCTGTCAAAGTTTCATCCAGTAGAAATGTTTTTGTAGCATCACCATTGTATTTTTGACGCTGAAGTGTCTTGCCACTCGATGGTATTAGGCTTGCCAGATCATCTTCACTGGCTTGATTGATGGAACACATATATGGCCAGGACAACACAACAACCCATCCTAAAGATGAAAAATATCGACAACTGCGTTTGCACCCAACATTTGGTAGGTGGTGGAAATGTCCAGCTCTGTCTCATAGAGTTGGAGCCATCCATAGGTCTCATGGTTGTAAGAATATAGCACCATGGTGAGTGTTGCGACTGGTAGTCTGCTGAGGAAATAAGCGACGCAGTTTGTGCTCCCTGTTTTATACATGATGTTGAGGTGGAATTGTTGCAAGTATGTGGACCAATTTTGATGGTGGTCATTCTATAATTTTCCTTGTGTCTGCATGAACTATAGTGTCTTATGATCAGTGTGGATGACTGTCTCCTTCCCAAGAATGTAATGTCTCCACTGGCAGAAGGCTTGCACAATGGAGTACATTTCTATATCGTAAGTAGGGTAATTACAAACAACATATGATAGTGTCTCACTATGATAGGCCACAAGGTGGTCGTGCTGAGTGAGAATGGCACCGACAACATAGTCTAAAGCATTTGTCTCGATCTCAAAGTGTTTTTGCAGGTCTGGTAGTGAAAGTACTTGGGTTGATCACAAGCGCTGATTTAAATCATCAAACACTTGTTGTTAGGTTCGGCCCCATGAAAATTTTTCCTTAGCACCACCCCTATTTATTTGGCTGAGGGCCCATGGAATGTGGGAGAATCCCAACACAAACCTGCGGTAGAAATTGGCAAGGCCCAAGAAGCTTCGAAGCTCAATGAGTGTCGTTGGGGCTGGCCAGTCACAGATGAATTGGATATTGGATGGATCCACATGTACTCCATGATGATAAATGATTTATCTAGGTGGATATTGGTGGCCACCCACCTCTTTCAACTGGCTCAAAATAGTTTTCTGACAATTTTGGTAATTTACTATTTTTAGTAGTTTTTACTTCCAGAGCCATTTTGAGGTCCCAAACGATGTTTTTTTTGGAAAAAACAGGTTCGAATATAGTATTTTTTAAATATTCCACCTACAATGAATCTCCTTGATGATACCTTTCCAATGGGCTATCATACGCCTAAAACGGATATTGTATGCAAAAGTTACGACCCTGGGAAGTTGATGTACTAACTTACCAAACGGGGCTCACATGACTTTTGGCGCTTCATCTCCTAGGGTTAGGTTTTTGGATGTCTAGGGTTTTTGGCATTCCTGATTATTGTAAAAATTCCTTTAGAGCCTCATTATAATGATCTTCTTGTGAATGAGTGCAACCGTCACATCTCTTCTCAGAGATAAGCCACCACCATTCCAGCAAGCTTGTTTCCGCTGCATTTTATAGTTTTAGCTTATTTCCTTATTGAATAGAAAACCATTTTTAATCTATCTCTGTTATTTTGTGTTAAGCACCTATTAATAATCTATAGTCATTTCATTCTGCTCATAAAATCTGGATTAGTGGTATCAGAGCGGTATTCTCCTGTCATCTTAATGCATGTCCCCAACGAGGTCAGAGTACAATGAGTTGGGTCTCGAGCTTGTTTCTCTTGAGAAAAAAATCTCTCGCACACCCAAGCGACCTCTCATGGCAGGAGAAAATAAATATGATAAGATAGGATATTCTTTCAAACTATTTATTGAGGAATCCCTCACGCAACAGAGGAATGAGATGATGGATAATTGCGCGCAAATCCTTCGGCGTCTACCAACAGGCGACACATCTTCTTCAAGTGAAGGCATCGCCCCCTTCAAGGTACAAATAAACTTCAATATTCTTATATTTGAAGGTCAGATAGATGCAGATGCTATAGACAAGTGGTTGAATCTACTAGAAGGGTATTTTTCTGTCCATAAATTTTTGAATAGAGAAAATATTACTTTTGCGCTCCTCAAAGTCATTCCCCATGTCAAATATTGGTGGGAAATGTTCTGTGAGAAAACATAAACAAAGGAACCATCATTAGTTACAATCATGGCCACTTGGGAATCCTTCGGGGATGCTATTAAGGAAAAATACTACCTTGTTGGAATTTATGATGACCTGTATACCAAATGGACCACACTGTGGCAAGAAAGAGACCAAGAAGTGCCCTATTTCACAAATATCTTCCATACCTTGCGCACCAAGATGGGTATCAAAGATTCATAGAGACATCTGGTGCTCAAGTATCGCGGTGCTCTGCATAGATACATCTAGTCTGAAATGAAATTTATGTACATCTCATCCTTGGGTGTGGCCTATCGATATGTCGTCAAAATCAAGAAGAAGCTCAAACAAAAGACGCGACAATTTGAGCCTGGGAACCCCTCATAATAAAAGCTAGGAAAGGTCGACCCCAAACCACAAAACAAAGGATAGAGAAAATATGGATAGTATCAGGACAACCAGTCCAAGCCGCAAGAAAAGAAGGACACCAGAAAGATAAAGAAAGATATTGGGAAGTGGTGCCACTTCCACAAGATCCCTTGGCATAATACTACTGACTGTCTCTCAAAGCAATCATTGGTGGTCAAAGTGAAATCCTTTGAATCGGATGTGGATTCTAACTTTGAGATAGAACCAAAAAGGGGAAGATGAATCATTGACATGGAACCCAGTGCCACCATTGCTACCACCAAGCTCCAGCCTGGTGAACCAGACAAGCCAGAAGAAGGAGAGTGCCTCTTCCATTCATAGATGTGGGTAAAAGGCACCCCACTGCACTTCATCATTGATAGCGGTAGCCAAAAGAACCTCATCTCATCATAGTTCGTTAAGAGGCTAGCCCTGTTGACAACGTCGCACCCACAACCCTACACCATTGGGTGGCTCCGCCAAGGAATCGATCTTCGCATTAGTGTTATTGGATAAATCAGTAGGTGCGGACACTAACAGATCTCCCTAGATCCACCTAGATCTAGAAAAAAACAGGACAAGACATGACTCTCTCCCTAGGTTGTAATCATTGAATGTACTAATAAGGAGGAACGAGTGACATACCTTTGTATCGCTTCCTTAGGTGTCTATTATTCCCACTTTTCTCTGGTGCTCTTGTGAAATTAGGTCCAAGAAAACAAAAACCAACCAAATTGAAGACAACAAAGTATATTCAATGTTAACCTATCCATATGATCAAGGAGTTATGCAATAAAACAAGAGTGGTTTTATGGGAAAAGGACATGACGTTGTATTATATTAAATGAGAGTAGAAGATTACAACCGGATCGCCTTGATGTCGCAAGATTCCTTTCAGTGACCCTTGGTTCCAACACACACACTTTCTCTACAATTTCATGAAGAAGATCCAACACAACTTGATAGGCCCAATGGAGTCTTCAAGCTTCTATCCAAGCAGAGTTTCTCACACAATTCTATCACCAATTCTTCACTCAATCTTTCTTAACCTTTTCCATGAGAAACCTTTCAATATATAGGAGAAGGAGAGATGGTTAAATGGATGAGGATGATACCACAAAATCTAAGAAGTTAGTAGAATGCCAACCATATGAATTCCAACTCATTTTCTAGAAGATTCCCTTCTAGAACCTTCGTGACTTCTTCTCTTTTCCAAGCTTAAAAACAGGTTTGCACCCTACCTATAGAGTAGCCTGTGAACAGTTTGCACCCTAAGTATGGGTTGTCCGCGAGAATCAAGGATTTTCGCACCTTATAACATAGGCAACCTGCGAACTCATCCTAAAAATGTGTTTTTTGGAAGAAGGCAATAGTCACTTTTCTCAGGCAAAAAGTCTTTGTTGGGAGCCTGAATACAACACTGTAGAGACATCACCAGAGTGACCAAAATCATGTGTAATAGAATGCCCCCCAAAGTATGAGGCTGAAACTTGTGACAACCGAAATACTTTGTAAAATGAATGTGTGTGTCAGAAACAAGGAGTGCACCTAATCGGAAACATGTAAACAACCAAGCATCTACAGAATATTATACTAGTTCTGAGGTAGGAATTCCTATGCTCATATCACAAATGAATGAAGCCGTAAATGTAGGTCATGGCCACCAATCATACACCGTGGATCCATGCCATCAAAATGCTACATAGCCACCAGGAATACACTGTGGATGTATGTGAGAAGACTTAAATTAAGATGACATAGCCACATGACATACAAAGTGGATCTATGTGCCGATACAAATCATACATACTCCATCATAGCCTAGATAAAAAATATGAGACCTAGGGTCTTCAATCCCGTCACCTGAAAATATGAATCTAGCCATGCGATTACATGTGTTGAAGTCGAACATGGTAGGAACCACTCAATTATCGGTCATTGATGAAAAATATTAACAAGTGTGAGGGAAATCACCATTAATGTCAATGTCTCCCAAGGTACCAAAGTACAATCTGAATGAATGAGAATACATGAGATGAAGTCGAGCACTCAATGGAATATCGCGATCAGGGATCAATGATGTGAACCCCTGTCGAAAGCAAAGAGACTTGCCATTAAGGTATGCAGGTTCCAAGGTACTAAATGATTTCTAAGCCTCATTTCCGAATAATGAGTTGGAGTCGATGGAACAAGGCTCATCACAGGAGGGCCTTGATGCATCCCCCATCAACGACACGAAATAAGTAATAGATTTTGAGGATGAAAAAGAGTGCGAACACAGGTTGAAACTGACACAGGGAAGGTCGACATAGTAAGAATGGACAATTTCATATGGCCTACTCAATAGAGGGCTCGTGTGAACTTCTGTTAAACATATGAACGACATGACCAAGGACTTGGCAGCACTGACTCAAAGACGACCCAAGATATGACCTTGTAGCAAGTCGAACCAGAGAAAAATGGATTTCCCAACCTGAATTCAAATGACAAATAGGGGGTGTCATCTTCAAGAGCGACGCTTACCACCATTAATATGAATACGAAAACATATCCCTTTCCCAAAATTTCCCCCACCATTTCTGGTGAGTACCTCTTTATTTTTACACAAGCTTGAGGAGGATAACATATGCTTGTTGATGTAAGCTCATCCTTCGGATGAGTCCCTCGGAATATATTTAACGAACCCTAGGAAGGAGTGGTTCGGTCCCATTGCGGGTCTTTTGATGTTTGTTTAACGAGTCCAAGGATAGAAAACTTGGGGGTTTTTCATGTTTTGAGAGTCTAAAAAACACTTAAAGAGGACTCTCTCAGTTCCTTTTTCGTAAAATAGTTCGACAGGACCGAAAAAGTGATAAACTATTTCCCATCGAACATTTTATTCAAATACTTTTACGAACGTGAACAAAACAAGATAGCTCGGCCATCTTTTCGTTTTTATGGAGCATTGAAAGAGCTTAAAGGATACTCCTTAGCGTTTGTTGTTTTCATGTTACCATGACGAGTACGAAAAGACGAGAAAAAGTATACTCGGTTACATTCTCATATATTTTCGAGTGCGAGAATGAACAAAGACTGAGCTCGAGGTTTTTCTAAAAAACCCTAAAAAGTAGTCATACAAAAAGAAAAAAGAACACCCACACCCCTTCGTTCGGATTTCGAAGTTGCGATATCTGCAAAATACCATACTCAGAAGGCTATTAGGGTATTAGGTTTTATAGACAAAGTATAAAAAATTAATTAAAAATAGTAAAAAGTGAATAAATAAGAGAAAAGGGGATTTTTACCATTTTATTGTGATTTTTCCAAAAACTTGCCTAACATACCTCACTTTCCCCCAAATTTCTTTCCTCGATTGCGGGAGGCACAATCGATCATTCAGCAAATCGTCTCAGCCAATGAGGCAACCTCTTGTTTCTCTAACTTTTCATGGTTTTATTTTTAGTTTTTATTAGCAATTTGTTGGGTTTTGAGTCCATTTTAGGGTCATAACATGTGCCCAGGCATTCTCGCGGGTGGGCCTTGCGGGAACTGCGAGAATATAGGATTCTTGTAGGTGGCCTTAAGGGCACCTGCAAGAACCTCGCACTATGAAAAAGGCTCCCCTGTGGGGGCCGAAAAATGAATTTTGAAGCAAGGTTTTGCTCAATAAAAATTATGCAAAAGTTTGAAACAAGGTGTTGACTCTTCTCTCATGACTCTTATGCAGGTGTTTGACCATTACAATGTTGGAGTAGCAAGAAAGAGAACTTGAGGAGGAGGATGTCATTGCCAGGAATGACCTAGGTACAATCGCTTCCCTCTAAGACTATGGGCTCTTGAAATTTTTTAGGATTCCAGGCATGATGGCCCAACTCAGATTGTTGGAATACCTGGTCCACATGTGGGACGTGGACCAATAGTTATTTCATGTGGGAGTCCATACACTGAACCTAGATATTGAGGATATCTATTTTCTAATAGGGTTGTCACGACATGGATACCATGCTACTTTGACTGGAGGTAGAGGTGGTGGGCTCCCCATGAGCAAGTATTGTCGCCGGTATTATGTTCCCGAGGCAGAGAGGAGCAAGGGTAAGGTTGTCATTTGGGGTGTCCAATATTTGATCCTACGGACCATATTGTTCACTATTTCATGCATAGCTAGGACCATGGCTCCACACATGTCTCTCCAAATCCATTTTTAATACGTCATAGAGTGTAGTGAGCCTTGGGTCTTCAACTGATCAGACGCAGTTCTCCAAAGTATAAAGAGGCAATTGACGAAATGCAGAAAGGGTGACTTGAAGCAGTTTGGGTATGGGTCACTTTTGGTGTCATTCTTCCTTGATATGGTCCCACTGCTGTGAATACAGGTTGATTGGGGTTTACCATCCCCAAAGGATCCGAGGATGCTAAGGTGGTGCAACCTCATGGCTCTTCACGTAGCAGGGCCCATAATCAAGTATAATGATGCATTTTTTGACTAGTTGAGACCCCAAATGCTGATGATTGACGACTACGCATATGTTGGTTTGGATTTTCGAGGGGATCTAGATTTGGCCCTACATGAGGATGCTCAGTGGGGTGACCTAGGTAAAAAGTACACATTTTGTTATTTTTAAATGTTTTTGTAATTTTTATCATATGAAATGTTTTTATGTTTGTCCAAGAACTAATCTGTTATCACTGAAATTTCGTCTACACATGGTGACAAGAACTCCACATCATCAAAACAACAATGAAGTCACTCATGGCACTGAATTAATTTCACAGCAATCCAGAAGGGAAAAAAACTATACAAAGTAACCAAAAATTGAAGGGTGCTTTACAGCAGCTTGATGCGCGCGCACATGCGCGGGACAAAAACATGTTAATAGCGCATGCGCGCTCGACGTGCGACTGTCAACACAAAAACCCGTGCATCTGCTAATACGGTGCATTAATTGCATAGGTCGGCCTCCCGACCACCTACGGACCGGCCCCCAAGATGATTTGACTCTCAAATCAGAGTCGGCTCTGCAAAATCGGCGGATTAATGACCTAAATAAACCCTAATGCGCCCCTATTCACACTTGGAGAAGGTTACGTGACCGCCCATGAAGCTGCTATAAAAGGCCATGAGGACACACTGTTTTGGAAAGGAATTCTAAGCACCGTTATGCTGTTCAGATGGTTCAAGGCTCCTCCTTTGACAACAACCCATCAACTGCATCACCCTGAGTTCTTTCACTGCTGTGCGCAGTTCATTTCATTTGTAAGGAAAGCATTGTGTTGAGGGCCCCGAAGAGCCTTACGCTAGAGGGAGAAGGAACCCCTGGTCTCTTTCTTCAGCGTGCTCTCTGGTTTCATTAATACACCAGCCTGAAACCATTGATGACCCCTGTGTCTTATGTTTGATGTTCTTTGTTTATTTTCGTAGTGTTATTTTTTTTCAGTTAATGTTAGATTGTAGTTTGTTTTGTTTGCTTTAACTCTTTGCTTCACAGCTGTTCTGCCCTGCCAAGCCCAACAGGGTATGCAAGCACTCTCCATTTTCTCACCTGGTGACCATTTGAACGCGAACAGA
>ML779865.1:2185953-2196652 GCA_009831015.1 Picea engelmannii | reverse complement strand
GGAGCTAACCCTCCCCCACCACTACAAATGCCATACTTGGCCTCTCTCAACATACCGGATCTCACAAAACTCACAAATGATCCTATATTGCATGACGCCACATGGCCTGCAATGCCAACCAAACTTCCGTCAGACATACCAAATTTTGAAGGAAAGGAAGGGGATGACCCCACCAACCATGTTATGACCTTTCATCTATGGTGTTCTTCCAATAGCATCATGGACGATTCCGTCAGACTGCGATTATTTCAACGCACACTTACCAGCCCATCAGCCAAATGGTACGTAGAAGAAAGATCAGGGTCCCACACGACCTTTGAGTCATTAGCCAAAGCCTTCTTGACCTTTTTCCAATTACCCATCCGCCATGGCAATGGTATAGAACTACTGTCTAACTTCAAACAGACCTCAGCCACCCACATCGTTGACCACATTCATGAGTGGCGTAGGCGACGTAGTTTGTGCAAAGCAGAAACCACTAAACAACAGTGCCTTGATTGGTTTCTTAGATCACTTGTCTCTCTACTTGGTAAAGACGTCGCTTCCACCTTCCCTCAATTGGAAGAGGAAGCCATTAGTAAGGCCCAACAATATGACCTCATTTATGCACAATCGGGATACTTATACACAGTGCTTCCTGATCTCCCCAAACCTACACCATTTGGCCAAGACAAACCTGGGATGTCTCATTCAGCAGACGGACTAATAGGTGCCACCACACACCATGGTCCACAACCCCAACCACCATCAATGTATGGCACACCTCAATACTCGCCGGTTTATGGGGGTACTCCTTACTACCCCCCACCCACTTATCAATAGCCATACCCTGTTGCTATCCCTCCACCCATCAGTGGACCTCCACCGACACCTCCCATACATCCACCTATTGCCACAAGCAGTAGTACTCCCTCAACAGAAGCTTACAGTACTAGTGAAAGCATGACGCCTTCCTACGTACCTTATGGATCGGTACCACCACAAAATCCATACTTCCCCTTTCCTGATCCTCCACAACCCATGGCTCCCCCACATCTGCATGCGGGGGTAAATTTTGTTCAACCTTCCGCCGCTCAACAATACCAGAATTTTGAACAATTGAATACAACTAACCCAACTCATCCATCGAACAATAACAGGAAGAAATGAAAGAATAGGAATAACAACAATCCTAGTCAAGGAGGGAACCATCCCCCACAACACCAACCCCCTGGGGGCAACCAGAACCAAGGGAACCAAAACCCCCAAGGGGGAAATAACAACAAACGCCAAGGGCGAAATACTGTGAAAACCATCCACCCTTGTGCTCTTTGTGGCGTGTATGGTCACTACACCCACCATTTCCCCCAGATCGCTGATTTCAAAAGGTTGAAAGATTCGGGGAAACTTCCCCCTACCCCTGCACAACTTGCCCCGCAGTAGGCACAACAACAGTATGTGCAACAACCCCCTCCCGCCGTACTGCAAAATCCTATTCCACATCAAGGCATGGTAAACACCCAACAGGATGCACAACATCCCCCACCTCAAGGAGGACACTACCAAAACCCTAACAATCCAGCCGAGTGTACCATTCTCCTCACCAGTGAGGAAGAAATCCTTCTGCAAACACGGAATCGTCAGTATCCAGCTGAGTCTACGCCTATCTCTCCAGAGACAAACCCTACACCAACGGAACCCCCATTAGAAATCCCTCGCCCTCTCGCCGAACCACCATTACGCATCCCTTGCATCCCTTTGCGTAGGAATGTTCACAACCCACAGGCTAGGGCAGCTCACAATTATAGCTTGGTAGACGACTTAGCGCAATCCTCGGCCGCCATGTCAGTCTTGGAAGTCCTCCAGACTTGTCCTACACAACGAAAGTCACTACTTTCCGCCTTAGGGGCAGTCGACCCTGCTGATACTCAACTCATCACCTTTGATCTTGATAGTTGCGAACCTCGCCTTCCCGTCGCAGTTGCTATTCAAGTACCAGTAAAAATACGGAACATCACCGTCCATCGGTGTATCATCGATGAAGGGGCATCTACATGCATCATGTCCAAAACAGTATGGTAGAAACTTGGTTCTCTGGAACTAACACCATCCGCCATCACATTACGAGCTTATGACGGACGACCATCCTCTCCTGAAGGGCTCCTTCAAAATGTCCCCGTTGAACTCGGAGGCAAAACCATTCTCATTGATATCGAAGTTATCGACATCAAACTCGATTACAATATCTTGTTCGGACATAGCTACATGTACGCTATGAAGGCAGTGGCATCTTCCGTCTTTCGGACAATCATGTTTCCCCACAACGGAAATATTGTAACCATCGACCAAGTCTCACATTATGAGCCCAACCCCTATGCCAATGTCGATAATATTCTTCCCCTCATCCACACCAACCAAGACGTATATCCACTCATAGAGATGGGTCCTGGAATTTTCAAGGATCCATCCTTATTAGGGACATATCATGGAGCACCTCCACTCCTTCCCCCTAATCAAGTATGCATCATTACATCTAACACAACTCACATGGGGGATACCCATCCTCCTCAGGAGGTTTCAGCCAGTCCTGACATCTCAACAGTTGCAGCACCACTCCCACCGGAGCCTCCTACGAATTTGTCGACCCCTACAGTCCACGAATCCACACCCCCTCAGGGATTTAGTCCCATTTGGGAGACAGTTCCCCGACCCCTCACTCAAATTCCCTTCTTTTACCCACCACCTGGGGTAGAAGCTTTCCAGGTAGCCACAACGCTCACACTACCCAATATGGTGTTAGCAATCCCAGTGTGGTATTTACATCCACCTGAAATGGTCCCCCGCCCACAAGAAGGTCTCCCCATGATGATTCCTGTCCTCATCCCCACCACCCCCACTACCCCCATACTACCTACCGCCCCGGCTACAGCTGGGGGCAGGAGGAAGCAGAAAGAGCCCACCGCTCCCCACCCCCCACGCATCCCACCACCTTGCGCACTATGTGAGAAAGAGGGTCACCAAACCAAGAACTGTCCATCCCTCCCTGAATTATGGAATTTAATTCCCCCCAATCCCACTCCACCAACACCCGACACTACTGCAAGTACCACTACCCCCAACCCTTCCAGTAGTACACGGTTGAAGACTAAATTTGCGTGTGCTATATGTTCAGAATATGGCCATTACAATCACCATTTCCCATCATTGCCACGTTTTCGACAGATGTTAGCAGCTGTACGCCAGAACTTCCAGAACAACCCACGCCCCCCCACGTCCTCTTCAAACATCACTGACATTCGTTATGTCACTACTTCAGTTAATGAACATATGAGATGCCCTTGCTCTCTCTGTGATTCACTAACCCATTTCACATACCAATGTCCTATGATCCTTGCCTACAGGCAACGTCAAGTGGCCCGGCGACACCAACCCACCGAGCCAATAAGTGACATTACTTCACCACCCAAAGATCGTCATGTCATTTCTCGCGAACCTGAGGCACTCCCAACGCCTCCATGGTTCTTAAATGACATCTCTGAGGAGTTACCCCGCAATCCTCCCAACTCTCCTGTTCATACAGAGACCCTCCACCCAACCACTACCGGTACCCCTCAGTACTTCAACATATGGCTTATTTCTTATGGATAAATTCGTGAGTGCGGACACAGACCAATCTCCCCAGATCCACCTGGATCTGGAACAAACCGTGACAGAATACTACTCTTTCCCTAGATCTAACTATTGAACGAACTAAGAGAAATGGATAGTGTACATACCTTATGAATGCTCTCCTTTAATCTCTATTGTTCCTTGCTCTGCTCCAATGCTCTTGTGTCGTCCAATCACAACAACACAAACCAATCACAGCAAAGGCATTAATATATTCAATACCTAGTCTATACATGTGATCAAGGAATCATGTAATAAGATGACATCATCATTATGGGAAAGGGACATATTCATGTATTGCATTAACTGAAAGAGAAATATACAACCTGAGCCTTGATGTCATAGATCTCCTTTCGATGGCTCCTAGCTCTGACACACACACTTGCTCATGCATGAAGAAGTTCAACCACAAATGATTACTTGTTGTCTCTTACTGCTGTAGCTTCAATCCTCCATACAGTCTTGCACAAGTTCTCCAATCAATCTCAATCTAGCTTGCCTCTTCTTATTCTTATTCTGCTTCTATCTCTAACATTTCCATAAGTAATCTCCTCAATATATAGGAGAAGATTGATTAGTTACTTGGATAGGGAATGATCCCAAGATATCTGGAAAGTCAGTATTTTGCCAACCATTCGAACTCCAACTCACCCTTCTAGAAGATTCCTTCTAGAAGGATCGAGAAATTATTCATTTTCTTCCTTTAGAAACATGTCCGCACCCTAACCATTAACACAGTGCGGAAAGTCCGCAGTCAAACTGAATGCAGCATGCGGAAATTAAGGATTTCCGTAGGAGAGTATATATGCAGCCTGCGAACTATTTTCAAAATATGATTTTGAGAAAATGACAAGTGTAACCTTCTTCAGGAAAATGTTCTTAATGAAGAGTTTGATCTTCCATCATCATGACATAATCATATTATCATCTCGATAACCAAAAATGTGGATAACACTTATGTCGAGTGAACCCTCACCTTCTGCTTATATACCTCCCCTTGCTACTCCAACAGGGGGCAATCACACTAGCACTGAGATTACTCATCATGATCCCTTATACTCCCGTTGTTTCCAAAACGACAAGGAAATACTGGAAGAAATACACAGCCCAGACTTTCCTTGGGACGCACTACATCATCGTGCACTCTTCCTCCCACAGGAAGCCCTCATGCCTCCTAACCAAAACCCAGTGTACGCGATCAAAACCAAAGATTTTATCCCATCTGGGACTATTGATTGGTTCAAGAATCCCATCCCCGCCCCCGATGCATTTGAAGAAGGTAATATGGCCAACATTTCCCCCACCATCAAAATCCACATTTCCATGAAAAGTGGTGTCGTCGAAGAAATCATCATCGGAGCTGCTTGCACTCCTCAGGAAATTGCCGCATACAAAGCCCTCTTCCAAGAATACAAGGATATCTTCACTTGGTCATACACGGATATGTCTGGTCTTGATCCATCTATCGTCGAGCATCACATCGACACATGGCTGGACATCACACCCGTTTTCCAGAAACAACGACCGCTACATCCATTCAAGGCCGCGGCTATCAAAGCCGAAATTGACAAATTACGTACAGCCGAGTTTATTTACCCCATCGCTTACACTTCATGGGTTTCCAACCCTGTACCTGTTGACAAGAAATAGGGCACTATCCGCGTCTGCACAGACTTTTGCGATCTCAACAACGCATGTCCCAAAGACAACTTTCCAATGCGTTTCATCGATCAGGTTATCGACGACTGCACCAGCCACGAGGCTCTCTCCTTCATGGACGGATTCTCTGGCTATAACCAAATTCAAATCCACCCAGCCGATCAATATAAAACTGCATTCATTACCCCGTGGGGTACTTTCGCATATCGTGTCATGCCTTTTGGTTTAAAAAATGTTGGCGCAACTTTCCAGCGGGCGATGACATACATATTTCATGATCTGGCAGAAATCATCCTCGCCTACTTAGACGACCTCACAGCTCGATCTAAGAAACGCACCCAGCATCTCGATGATTTACGAATCATCTTTCAACGATGCCGCCAGTACAACATCCGCTTGAATCCCCTCAAGTGTGTGTTCTATGTCACCGCAGGGCGCCTCCTTGGTTTTATCATTTCACAAAGCGGTATCACCGTGGACCCCCTCAAAGTCAAAGCCATCACCGAAATCCCACCCCCTCGGAGTATAAGACAACTTCAGAGTCTACAAGGCAAATCCAACTTTCTTAGACTCTTTGTTCCTGATTACGCTATACGCACACATGGTTTCCTTCGCTTACTACGTCACGACATCCCTTTTCAATGGGACGACTATGCCCAACAGTCATTTGATGATCTTAAAACAGCACTTTCCAACGCACCTTTGATCAGTGCATCGGATTATAGTTGCGACTACATCCTCTACGTATCAGCATCAGCTGTATCAGTAGCCGGCGTCCTCGTCCAGCTCGGAGATGACAATCATGAACACGTCATTTACTACGTCAGTAAGAACCTCTCCGGGCCTCCCCTGAAGTACAAACATGAAGAGAAACTTGCTCTTGCAGTTGTCCTTGCAGTTCAGAAGCTGCGTCATTACATTCTGCTTCGCACCACCAAGGTCGTCGCAGATTCCAACCCTATGCAATATTTGCTCAGTCGTCGCCAAGTTAATGGAAAATTTGCTCGATGGATCGTTATCCTTCAGGAGTACGACCTCGAGTTCTCGACACCAAAGAGTAAAAAGGCCCTCATCCTCGCTGAACTTGTCACGGCCCTTCCCTCTGACACACCCAGTGCCCCCGTCAATATTGACTTTCCTGACGAACATCTCTTTTACATCGCTTCAGATGATCCTTGGTATGGCAACCTTCTCGTCTACCTACGAACTCAAAATTTCGGTAATCACTTATCACGAGATGATCATCGGCGCATTCGCCATCAGGCCCCCCGCTATCTCCTCATCGGTGACATCCTATATCGGCGGGGCGTCGACACCATTCTCCGTCGCTGCCTGACTATTGACAAAGCCGATAGAGTCTTAAATGACTGCCACAGCGGCGCCTGTGGGGGTCATCTTTCAGGCATCGCCGCGGATCAAAAGATTATCCGGGCCGGTTACTTTTGGCCTACCCTGTTTCATGATTGCATTCATGCCGTGAAACGCTGTGAGCAATGTCAACTCTATGCCAACAAAGCCCGGGCTCCCCCCGCTCTTCTTCACCCAGTCATCACTGCAGGCCCCTTTTGTAAATGGGGCATCGACTTTATGACTTGTAATCCCCCCTCCAGCAATGGTCACAAATACATTGTTGTCGCTATCGATTACTTCACCAAATGGGCTGAAGCTATGCCCACTTTCAACAACACCACTGACACTGCAGCGCATTTTTTCTTTAACCACGTCATATCCTGGTTCGGAGTACCACTCCAACTAGTTTCTGATCATGGGAAACATTTTGAGAATGAGATCTTCGTCGAACTCTCATCTCGGTTAGGCTTCTCTCATGAGTTTTCTTCACCATACTACCCTCAGTCCAATGGACAGGTCGAGGCAGTGAACAAAGTCCTCAAGACCATGTTACAATGCACGGTTAATAAACACAAAACCAATTGGCATCATATGTTATTTTCCGCGCTATGGGCTTATTGAACGGCAGTAAAGACCGCCACTGGTTTTACACCATTTCACTTAGTCCATGGGGTCGAGGCAACTCTTCCCATCGAGTGCGAAATTCCCACCCTTNGCACCGCAATCGAGCTTTTACCTGACACTGCTCCAATGGAGCAGCGCTTGCTGAACTTGGAGTCTCTGGATGAGGATCATCGATCCTCCTTACAGAACAATGAGGCAGCTAAAAAACGATCCAAGGCTACCTTTGATTGCCATGTCAACGTTCGATCATTTCGCGAAGGCGACCTTGTCCTCGCCTACGATATCACTCATGATACCTTTGGCCACGGAAAATTTGAATCACTTTGGCACGGCCCTTACATCATCCAACATTGCCTCACCAAAGGCGCATACATCCTGGCCTCCCCCGAAGGCCTCACACTCAAAGAACCCGTCAATGGGTTATACCTCAAGAAAATTTATGCTTAGAAGTAGTCATACTTTACGTTACTTTTTCTTGTTTAGTGTTTTTAATATTTTTTCCCTACCCTCTCGTCTAAACTATCCTTTTTGCTATTGACAGATGACTTCTCCACCAGCTTACCACATTGGTTACGCCGACGACGCCAGCCGTTGGACACAAAATCTCGCTTCGGCTGCTTGGGCTCTCTACACCCCATCCCATGAAATGCTACATTCAAGCGGCATATGTTTGGGACCAGCAACCAACAACCAAGCCGAGTACACTACTGTCATTGGCCTCTTGACCGACGCCCAGCATCATCATATTCGTCACCTTAGCGTTTTCCTCGACTCCCAGCTAGTCGTTCTGCAGCTCAACAATGTGTACCGTGTACGTGATCCATGCCTCTTTCGCAAATACCTGCAAGTTAGATTATTATCTCGACATTTTGATTCTATTACATTTACACATATTCCACGAGAATTGAATCAAACAACAGATGACATAGCTAACATGGTGCTAGACTGGCATATATCACATCAAGCTACACATACATAAACATTTCATACATCCTATCACATCATATAGGAAACATAGACATCATCATCATCAAAACAAAAAACACATGTACACCACATTTTGGATCTCAAAAATATGTATACTCATATATATATCAGCCTCACCGGCCATCCGAATGTTTACATACCAAAAATACACCGGCCCACCGGCCCGTGCCGCATAAACGGTACGAAAATCGGCTCACCAGCCTATCAAAAAGGTATACAAAAATGCCTCATACAATCAGGGTGCCTGTAATGCACCCCCAACTGCCCCTCCCTCAGGAGGCGGTGGTGGCCGACCCCCACCTGCCCCAGGCGGTGGTGGTGGAACATCTGCAGGACCACCCTGCCCAGGCAATAGGCGTCCACTCGTCATCGCAGCGAGAACAGCTGCTCGCCGCATAATCGACCGCCATGGTGGCGGTAACCCGATGCACTGCTCCAGGAACTCCTCATCCTGGATACGGATCCACATGCCCTAAGGCACGTCTCGAAACATCGTCTCAAACCAATGGACTAGATCATCATCATCTACTCCGGCTGCCGCCGGAGGAGCATGAGATGGCCCCGCACTAGGGTCACCAAAGCGGTGCCTCTGTGTCGATCTCTCGGGCCCTGCTGGTCCCCCAGCAGCCTCATCCCTCGAACGCCTCCCTGCACGTGGCGGTCTCTCCTGCTCTCGCTGCGCTGGCGCTCTGAACACCTCCACCTCACGCCCGCGAGGTGCCAAATCTGCACATGCACCAAACAAGCAACAACAGATGGTATCAGTGTCTATACATCAAACATATGCAGTGGTATATCAAAATCACAACATAAATCACAACATACAAATACACAACATACCTCTGTGGTCAAAAATCTCCCCAGGAGGCAGTACCATATCCGGGTCCCCCCGGAAGTCCACCCCAGCATAGGGGAACTGGAGTATGAACTGCGGCATCTGCCGCCATATCTGAGCTGCCTCCTCAGTGAAGTAATGTCCACCTTCGCCACCACCATGGCAAACCAAAATCTGGGACCACCACTTCAAGCGCGGCTCTCATACCCCTGGTACCTCTAGCAGCACCCTCGGGCGCAACATCGGCACCCTCTCTAAGAAGAAGGCCACCAGGATGGAGCCAAAAGCGAACTCCCCCCTGCTTGTGGACCGAAAACGGTCCAGCTACGCAATCATCTGTGCATGTAGAGTCAGACCCTAGGCGAACCGCTCACGGCCCACCACCACACTCTCCATCAACATCAGCTCACCACCACTAATCCGGTGGGGCGCTCGGGTCCCGTACACCCGAACTATCATCGTTGCTATGTAACGATGCAGCAGGAAATCTATCGCACCGATGCGCACTGATGACCCAGTCATATAGTGCTCGCCTGAGCAGTATCTCTCGGCGACCTCCTGCAGAGGAGTATCTCTCAGCAGCACAGGATCTGCCGGCAATGGTGTTCTCCGGAAGGGGAGCCCAGTCAAGAAATAGACGTCCTTCACCGCAGTGAAGGTAATCTGCTCCCCTCGCACGAGGAAGCAGTGCTGCTCAGGGCTCCACATCTCAATCAGGAACTGGAGCATATACTCCTGGGCCCGTATCAAAGGGCACTCAAAGAACTTTAGCAACCCATTGGCTGCTAAAGAAGCTCGAACTGTAGGCCTCGCACGGACCACAGCCTCTCGCAGCGGCTCCTAGTCCCGCTCGCACCACCGCACATCCATGGTCACTGATCACTGCCTGCACACAACCCAGAGTCCTATATTAGATTAGGCAATTATCCAATACATCAAAAAGAGCTAATTTTTTCACCCTGAAACCTTGCCTCAAGGGCGCGGTTTTACCACCCACAGGCGCGCGCACATGCGCACCTGTTCACTATACAGGCGCGCATGCGCGCGTGCCTGTTTTTCCCACAGGCGCGCTCATGAGCGCGCCTGTTCACAATACAGGCGCACTCTAGGGCGCGCCTGTCATACCCACAGGCGCGCACTCATGTGCGCCTGTCCAACTCACAGGCATGCCCCTGAGGCACGTCTTAATTTCCTACCCACGCGCACACATGCGTGCTTCTTCAGGGTACAGGCGCGCACTCATGCGCGCCTTCCACTGAGTCGCCCACGCGTGTGGGCCCACCCTCTACCCAAAAACCCCCTAAAACCCTCGTACGACCCCTCGTACCTACCCTGCCCAAAAATTGGAAACCTATAGCTATGCAAGATGTTCATACCACCAACCTGAAACTCGCACGCTGGGAAACGGATGCCTCGTGCTCTTGGAATCACTCAATCTCCTCTAGATCTGCTTTGGAACTCACTGTAGCAGCAGGTACAAATGAGGTGGCAATGTGGGCCCTACAGCTATATATAGGGTTTTTTTCCAAACTTCCACTCACCATTCTGGGAGCCCACAGCGTCCATTTTTCGAACCGTCTTCAACCACGGGATCAA
>ML779865.1:2160847-2184324 GCA_009831015.1 Picea engelmannii | reverse complement strand
TCATCAAAACAACAATGAAGTCACTCATGGCACTGAATTAATTTCACAGCACTCCAGAAGGGCAAAAAACTATACAAAGTAACCAAAAATTGAAGGGCGCTTTACAACAGCTTGATGCGCGCGCACATGCGCGGGACAAAAACGTGTTAATAGCGCATGCGCACTTGACACGCGACTGTCAACACAAAAACCCGCACATCTTCTAATACAGTGCATTAATTGCATAGGTCGGCCTCCTGACCGCCTGTGGATCGGCCCCCAAGATGATTTGACTCTCAAATCAGAGTCGGCTCTGCAAAATCGGCGGATTAATGACCTAAATAAACCCTAATGCGCCCCTATTCACACTTGGAGAAGGTTACGTGACCGCCCGTGAAGCTGCTATAAAATGCCATGAGGACACACTGTTTTGGCAAGGAATTCTAAGCACCGTTATGCTATTCATATGGTTCAAGGCTCCTCCTTTGACAACAACCCATCAGTTGCATCACCCTGAGTTCTTTCACTGATGTGCGCAGTTCATTTCATTTGTAAGGAAAGCATTGTGTTGAGGGACCCGAAGAGCCTTCCGCTGGAGGGAGAAGGAACCCCTGGTCTCTTTCTTCAGCGTGCTCTCTGGTTTCATTAATACACCAGCCTGAAACCATTGATGACCCCTGTGTCTTATGTTTGATGTTCTTTGTTTATTTTCGTAGTGTTATTTGTTTTCAGTTAATGTTAGATTGTAGTTTGTTTTGTTTGCTTTAACTATTTGCTTCACAGCTGTTCTGCCCTGCCAAGCCCAATAGGGTATGCAAGCGCTCTCCATTTGCTCACCTGGTGACCATTTGAACGCGAACATTATCAAAAAAAAAAAAATGATGACACAGATGTGGGGCCATATCGACCTCCAGGAATGTCTCCTATTCAAAAATGAGGAGAAGCGGCTCTAGTGGTGAGATGGGGTGCTGAAGACTATGAGGCAGTGGAGTAGAACTAGGAGGGGTTGACCGCAAACGTCTCGGATATTACTATCGGGGAGATTTCGAGACGTTACCAGCGCCATACTATGGGCGTGTCCGAGTCTCTCAGTCTACTTCTTCATAGGGTGTCCCGAGCAGTTGTGTGCTATCATGATCATCATCTGTGGTGCTATTTTGTAGAAGCTATGAGCTTCATATTTTGATATTTTGGTCCCTGGAAAAAAACTTTTTGTAAAAAAATTTTGATCATTATATACATATATATGCCTTCTACTGGCTTATTTTGTGTTGTGTTAAACATGTGATGTGTGATTGGTTTATAAATTCCCCAAATGTTTGTCTAACACATAGTTAGCTAATGCATCAGTCAATGTATTTAGACATCTAGGAATGTGTTGATATTCGCTATAATAAAAATAACCTTCCAAGAGGCGAATTTGTAAATATACCCATAATAAAGTAGGACTTCAGACAACATAGATGTTACTTAATTGTAGTACTACTAGTTGCGAATCGATTCATATAACCAAGTGGTGGATAACAAGCGAAATAACATCAATCAACAATTCGATGATGACGCTATATTCTGCAATATTATTGGTCGCATGACCGAGGCACACACCTCGTAGACTGATAAGTTCATTTGTAGGGGAGTAAATTGCCCATGTAGAAGAAGCAAGGTTCTGAGTACTACGACTAGCGCCATCGGTGAAGCCAATGTGGGGTGGCGAAGACTCCAACATCTGGAAACCAGGCACAACACACGATAAGCAGTCAAGGGTAGAGACTAAATAACGAAAAAGCATACTTAAAGCAACAAAAAGTATGATACAATAAAATACAAACACCCATGCACAGGTGATCTTAGGCATAGTACTTATTTAAGTACAATCAATTTATGTGTTCACTCAAAGGGATACTGTCGTAGTCCACTAACTCATAAGCTCCTTTTTCCAAAACTCGTCTAACGATATACGGACCTTTCCACATAGCTTCAAATTTTCTAGCTCCTAGCATATCCCGATCTTGTTTGTAAAGGAGAACCAGATCGCCTTTGGAGAAAACATGTGGCTTGACATGTTTGTCGTATTGGGCTTTGACGCCTTTTTTTTGGGCTTCTATAACTAGGGTGGCGTCGTGACGGGTTTCGTGTAATTGCATGAGATACAACAGATGTTATTCTTTGGCAGAAGTGTTTGGGAGAAGTTCGACGACTAGCTTTAGGGAGGCTATCTCACATTCAATCGGCAAGATGGATTCTAGACCATAGACTAACTGGAATGGTGTAAAATCGGTAGCTGACGTAATGGAAGTCCGGTAAGCCCACAATGATGAAAACAACATCGTGTGCCAACTCGTTTTGTGAATCCCTATAATTCATCGAAGCATGGTAATGAAGATTTTGTTTATTGCTTCAACTTGATCATTGGCTTGTGGATAATAGGGTGTTGAGTTTTCATGGCGAAGACCCAACTTTTCAGTGAGTTCAAACATCATGTAGTTTCTAAAGTGGCTACCATGGTCAATAATGATATCTTGAGGAACACCAAATTGGTCAATGATGTGATTGAATATGAATAATTTTGCATTCCTTCCGGTTTTGTCAAATGTTGGCATTTCCTCAACCCATTTCGTAAAATAATCTATGGCTACAATATTGTAACCATGCCCCTCGGCCGAGTGAGGGTGTGTTGATGGGTGAAATAGACCATCCATCAACTGGAAGAGCAAGTCCGGTCCAGGGTTGTCTAAATAACCCAAGCCATTTGGTCTAACTCATTCTGACGGGTTTAATGGCTCTGTTAGCCAATCTAAGAATCCTAAAAGAAACGAATAAAAGAGAGAAATAACTAACTAATGACTAAACATTATATATATATATATATATATATATATATATATATATATATATATATATGTTCTAATGTAACTGTAGTTATTGTATTTAAGAAGAAGATATACAAGTCTCATTTATTTACATGATTTACAAGCTACAAGTTTTAATCGAAACTTACGAAAATCAATGGAAAAATGATTTCTTCTAGAAAATAGATAAAGAAAGCACATAAGAATATTTATAGTTTTTATTTTATAAATTTAAAGAATCTTGCAAAAAAGTTAATGAAACATGAACATGTTGATAGTCAAAGTTGAACCATACATTCTAATTTCAATGATATGTAAATGACAGAAAAATATAAAGAAGTTATCCTCTGAGTGAATTAGTGAGGTGTATCCAAGCATCTGCATGAGTGGTGAACATCCAACTGCCATGTCTAAGAGAGAAATCTGCAATGAACCTTATGATTGTTCTAAATAAATTCAAAACATGTATTGACAGTTTAGGTTTTAATGACAGAAAATGAAACACCAACATAAACCTATGATCTCATAATTATACATGATTACAACAAGATAAATTTGGAAGCAATATATGCATTTTATCATTCAATTTAAAACTCAAAGATAAATCTCATTATTTAAATCGAAGATATGATCACAACATTTGTATTTCGAGAAGCAAATGATAGATGGTATTTATAATATAAACCTCCTACACATCACAGATCATTTAATCTAAAGATATCAGACCTGCACATGTAACAGGATTAACAAAACATAAATAAAAACATTATAAACAAAAGGCTAAATCCAAAATTCATATATGTCATTCTATTAAGTTTTGGGATCACTTGTCCATTATGTAGTCTTGGAAGAATGTTTTAGGATAATAGACTCTTAAAGATTGGAAAAATTAATATATAAATGATAATAATTAACCATGTATTGATAAAATAAACTAAAGTTAATTTAAATCAATGCATAATCAATTATTTAAGGAATATGAAGATATTATAATGAAAATGAAACCATTTTACTCACATGACAAAAGTCATTAAGCAACCTGGAATTCCATATTCTTCTTTGAAAATACTCGTCCATTCTCCCAAAGCTTCCAGCCATCCATTACTTCATTTGAAAAGAAATAAAAAGTTTACAAAAGCAATAATATACAAAAGAGAAAATATTAAAATCCTCCTCTCCAATTCTTGGATCTCTATGGCTTTGAATTTTCTCATATATTTATATAATGAATGAACAGTCTGGGCATCACTATTAATTTTCACCACCTGAAATTTGCCTCGCAAAAAGACATCAATATCTCTCAAATCATACATTTTTTTGGGAAAATCTCCACTTGGAAGGTAAATGGGTTCATTTGGGTTCTGAGTTTTCAACCGTTTCTTCAAATTCCTCACGGTTTGGCTGCAATCAGTTCTGCAAAATCACCTATCTAATCTTGACGTCTTTCCAAATTTTATCTGTTGTTGCTCATAAAATTATTCGTAGCAATCCAAAATTATTTTTGGATCAATCATATTGAACTTATTTGGATAATAAAATCAAGCCATGATCAGATCCGTATCAAATATTTGATAATAGAAACCTGTGAAACAAAAAAAAACCTAAATTAATAACCTAAAAATTGAGAATAAAACAAAATCTTAGAACAATAAAATCGAAAATGAATTTAAACTAACTATAAGTTCTAAACAAACATTGTTTAAAAAAATCCTAAAACTCTAGAAGCTTCAAGTTAATGGAGAGGAGAAAAATATTAATTTTGGTTATTTACAAAACCAAACAAATGATAGATAATTCTTTTTTCTTTATTATTATTATTATGAGATGCAAAATGAAAAAAAGAATTTAATTAATTAATATCACCAAATGATTTTATGAAAATAAGAAACCAACCAAGATATTATTTGATGAAGTATTGAACACATTATTCAAAATAGTCAAACTTGCTAATGAGAAAAAAAATGAACACATAATCATAATTTAAACAAAAGTAAACATTTGATAAAAATTAACGTTTTTGTTTAAATTGAGATTTTTATGCTCGTTTCTAACTTTTGACATATACTCTTGTAATGAATGTCTCATACTATAGTGAATGTCTTAAGTTTGTCTCAAAGCAAGCCAATGTATGGAACTATTTGAAAAGGTTGATTCTGTAGCTCATTATAATTATCAAGATTCTAACAGGGGCCCTTTAAATTTTGTAAAAATATAGGGAGAGTTGTTGGGGCCCAACAAATGGCGACTTACTGGGTGAAGTAGTTATCTCTGATCTGGTAATATTTCATCTTAGGAAGAAAATAATAAGACTTGAAAAACGATTTAAGATCCCTGAAATAAATTCACTATGAGACCATATAGTATTAGGTCAAGATCAATGTTATAACTAGACAATAGAATTTTCTTTGCAAGGGATTATAACATGAAATAATGTCTTAATCGAAGAGTCACGATGTTTATAAAAGAACTTCAATACCATTGACAAATCCACTGCTGCCAGCAGACGTCCATAGCCTCAACAAGGATGTCATTTAACCCACTCAAATGTTTCAATCCCATCCAATAGTTGTATCCACATGATGTATACTTCCATAAAAGCTATTTTAAAAACATATACTTGCTACCTCTCGACCCGACATTGCTTCATTTCTAGGAGGCCTGTTCAGTACACTGACGAAGCTATTTTGGTATCATGTGTGCATTTACCCGCTGCTAGCGAGCCTGTTCAATACCTCGACGGGTTTACACACACTTCCCACACTTAAGTGCTTCCAACTCTCTTATGCCACTTTTAAATAATAATACAATTATATATTTCTTGATGACAAAGAGAGCGGGTTGATACTGGAGGGTAATTGCAATACAAGTGAATAGTTGACCATGTAATTTATTTGCTTTCAAAATTCGAAGTTTTATCATGGTTTAGAGATTTTAGATTTCCTTTAAGAAATCGTCTAGAGAATGGGGAAGCACTTAAAAGTGATTCCTTAAGAATATGGATGGCGTAAAAAGTTTAAATATCATCGTAATTCTCAAAGATTTAAACCATGTCTCTAGTGTAATACTCCGACAAAGACAATTTGAGGACAAAATGAAAGTGACAATTGACTTAAAAATCAATTGTCTGAGCTATATATTAATATCAGGCCCTCTTTGAATTATTTCAAATTGTTTCAAAAACACAAGTCTTAAAATAAATGCCTCCTTAGACAATATCTCTTTGATCAGAAATGTATTGATTCAAAAAGAAAACCCATTCAAATAAATCAAAGAAAACAAGAAACACACAGCAAACCAGATCAAATTTTATTAATGGGATTCAAAATTAGAAGTACACAAAATCAAAACAATAAAAGAAAACTTTTCAGGAAACGATTTTGGCCAAAGATAAACTTGAGCTTTTGGATCCACTAGTATCTCACTGTAAAATAAAGGAAGAACTAAATCATGTAAAATGTCATGTGCGAGCAAGTTCTTTTCTTAAGATAGTGATGCATGAGATGCTACTTTGACCAAGAATTATTATTATAAATAAAAGAGACTAAAATAAAAAAAATCCTTATTAAGATGAGTGCAGTGCTACTCGTGGCACCTTGGGTCAGGATTGAATTGATAGTTTAATTTTACTTATCTCTTTACTTTTCATTTAAAATTTTCATGATGATACTGCGTTTTTGAAAAGAAATATTTAGTGAAAAGCAAAGACAAAAAGATTTAAAGTGGACTTCCCTGACAACATTCATATTATGGTTCTCTTGGTGTACCCACTTGTGTTCATAACTGCATTATTACACAAAGAAATATTGAGAAAGAAAACTAAAAGAAAACCTACTCCTAAACCTACTCTAACTACTAAATAGATAAAAACACTAAGTAAAATCATATTTCCAATGCAGCCACAAGAGTTTCTCCAATCCTGCAAGGCATATAAAGTCAAAAATCAGAATAAATGAATCTAGTATTTGTAGATACAAAATAAATATTCCATGCTTACCTCCTATATATTATTTTAAAAACAAAACAAGCATGACCTTACCATTCTTTTGAAACTTCTTGATGTATGAATCCTCCAACCATTCTGCAATCTGGTCATGATATGGGTCATAATGGCATAGAAGAACATAAGTAAGTTTGAAAAACTTGTCATTATTATAGGGACCTGACATAACCATCAACCAAGGCCGAAGTGCCCCATCCTCCTGACAATTCTCCAAGTGTTCATGCTTACTTCCTAGATATTTAGGTAAAAACAAAGTAAGCACAACTTTATCTTTATTATGAAGATTTTTTAGATACAAATCTTCAAGCCATTCTAAGATCATGTCATAAAAATTAGGATGCAAACTATGACTTTGATGAAATGGATATATCAATGGGGAACACATCATAAGAGGATTCATGACATCAGTTAGATTATTGGTTTGAATGTTTCCTTTGATGAGATTGATCGTTTCAAAATGTGAAGCATAAACATTAAAATTCGAACTAATCAAAGAATGAATATGCAATCTAGAATATTCGATCTCCATAAGGATGAGTGCATTGTCTTTTTCAAAAATAAATCGTGTAAAATCATCTTGCAACATGTCATTTTTCCATTCGAGTGATGAAAGTGAAAGAGCATCAAATCTGACTTGATAAGTGTTATGTTTGGAATTAGTTTCACCAAATTTTGGCATATCGAAAAGATTGGATTATGGTGGCAAAGAGTAAGATACCGTGGGTAAAGTATCAAATCCACTAGAATATAAGAAGAGATTGGGATATAAAGAGTAAAAGAAATCATAAATAAGCACATGAAAAGAATATCTTGAGCTATGATATTTAACAATGGTATTCTCAAGACATTCCTCTTCATTTTCCTTAAAACTTTCACTCTGTTTTGGTGATAAATTCTTCAACATAATATGATCATCTAAATTTGCCTCCTGTACAATAAATAATTCAAAACTTTCATGGAAAACATCTGATCTTTCATTTTGATAAGGTACGATTTGTAGATGAGGGTTTAAGGTTACTTCTTCCAATTGCAAATATACATCTCTAATCAGTTTCATTGGAATGTTAGAATTCTTAAGATCATTTTCACCACCTAAGTCTTCTTCAATAACCGAATTTAAATACTGATTAGAGAAAGAGTTAGGAGAACGAGGACATTCACCTTGACCCAACATTGAATCTTCTTCCACAATGGTCAAGGACTGGAAATACAATGATTCAGAGGAAAAACCAATTTGATTGTCAGTAAGAACATTTTCAATAAATTCGACCTCCCTTGCTTGTTCAACATTTTCGGATGGATCCCTCTCATCCTATGAACCCAATTCTTCTTGCAATTGAGTGATAGTATTTGTAATTGTTTCATCATTTGCGATCAAATATGACTGGATGCAAGCATCATATAGGAGATTTAATACAAATGACATGTCATCAAGATTAAATTTACAAAGAACATAATGGATTCTTGTCAAAAAGCCTTTTGAAGATGAATCACCATTGATTAGAAAAGTCTGAAATTGTTCACATAATTGATTGTAATCATAGATTTCAAAAACATTTAAAAATTCATCTACAAACTGAAACCAATAAAAAATGTGATATGCTGGAAAAAACTCAAACCAATGTTTAATCTGACCCCTAAAAGTAAAAGAGAACAATCTGCATAAAACTTTTAAATCGAAAATGTCATGTTTGATGCATTTGCACCAAAACTTGTTAAGGTAGTATTTAGCAGATACATCCCCCCTACCATCAAAGGTGAGTTTGGAAAAGCGAGAGACCGTCTTGTTGGGAACATCAGGTAATGAGAAGTCGAAAGCATGTTCCAACACAGTGATTTGGGGAGCCATGAGAAATTAATTAAATTCGAAAAAAAAAACTCCTATATGGACAGCTTGTCAGTCTGGCCCTCCTTCTAGCACCATTTGTTGACGGACAAAATTGACCATCCATCAACTGGAAGAGCGAGTCTAGTCTGGGGTTGTCTAAATAACCCAAGATGTTTGGTGTGACTCATTATGACAGGTTTAATGGCTCCATTAGCCAATCTAAGAATCCTAAAAGAAACGAATAAAAGAGAGAAATAACTAACTAATTACTAAACACTATATGTGTGTGTGTGTGTGTGTACATATGTTTTAATGTAACTGTAGTTATTGTATTTAAGCAGAAGATATACAAGTCTCATTTATTTACATGATTTACAAGATGCAAGTTTTAATCAAAACTTACGAAAATCAATGAAAAAATGATTTCTTCTAGGAAACAGATAAAGAAAACACATAAAAATATTTATTGCTTTTCATTTATAAATTTAAGGAATCTTGCAAAAACGTTAATGAAACATGAACATGTGGATAGTCAAAGCTGAACCATACATTCTAATTTCAATGATATGTAAAAGACAGAAAAATACAAAGAAGTTATCCTGTGAGTGAATTAGTGAGGTGTATCCAAGCATCTGCATGAGTGGTGAACATCCAACTGCCATGTCCAAGAGAGAAATCTACAATGAACCTTATGATTGTTCTAAATAAATTCAGAACATGTATTGGTAGCTTAGGTTTTAATGACAGAAAATGAAACACCAACATAAACCTATGATCTCGTAATTATACATGATTACAGCAAGATAAATCTAAAAACAATCTATGCATTTTATCATTCAATTTAAAACTCAAAGATAAATCTCATTATTTAAATCGAAGATATGATCACAACATTTATATTTCGAGAAGAAAATGATAGATGGTATTTATAATATAAACCTCCTACACATCACAGATCATTTAATCTAAAGATATTAGACCTGCACGTGTAACAGGATTAACAAAACATAAATAACAACATTATAAACAAAAGGCTAAAGCCAAAATGCATATATGTTGTTCTATTAAGTTTTTGGATCACTTGTCCATTATGTAGTCCTGGAAGAATTGTTTTGGATAATAGACTCTTAAAGATTAGAAAAATTAATATATAAATGATAATAATTAACCATGTATTGATAAAATAGACTAAAGCTAATTTAAATCAATGCATAATCAATTAGTCAAAGAATATGAAGATATTATAATGAAAATGAAACCATTTTAATCACAGGACAAAAGTCATTAAGCAACCTGGAATTCCATATTCTTCTTTGAAAATACTCGTCCATTCTCCCAAAGCTTCCAGCCATCCATTACTCCATTTGAAAAGAAATAAAAAGTTTAAAAAAACAATAATATACAAAAGATAAAAGATTAAAATCCTCCTCTCCAATTCTTGGATCTCTATGGCTCTGATCTTTCTCATATATTTATACAATGAATGAACAGTCTGAATGTCACTATTAATTTTCACCACCTGAAATTTGCCTTGTAAAAAGACATAAATATTTCTCAAATCGTGCATTTGTTTGGGAAAATATCTACGCAAAGGTAAATGGGTCCATTTGGGTTCTGGTTTTTCAACCGTTTCTTCAAATTCCTCACGGTTTGGCTGGAATCAATTCTGCAAAATTGTCTGTCTGATCTTGATGCCTTTCCAAATTTTATCTGTTGTTGCTCATAAAATTATTCGTGGAAATCCAAAATTATTTTTGGATCAATCATCTTGAACGTATTTGGATAATAAAATCAAGCCATGATCAGATCCGTATCAAATATTTGATAATAGAAACCTGTGAAACAAAAAGAAACCTAAATTAATAACCTAAAAATTGAGAATGAAACAAAATCTTAGAACAATAAAATCAAAAATGAATTTAAACTAACTATAAGTTCTAAACAAACATTGTTTAAAATAATCCTAAAACTCTAGAAGCATCAAGTTAATGGAGAAGAGAAAAATATTAATTTTGGTTTTTTACAAAATCAAACAAATGATAGATATTTCTTTTTTCTTTTTTATTATTATTATGAGATGCAAAATGAAAAAAAGAATTTAATTAATTAATATCACCAAATGATTTTATGAAAGTGAGAAACCAACCAAGATATTATTTGATGAAGTATTGAACACATTATTCAAAATAGTCAAACTTGCTCATGAACAAAAGAATGAACACATAATCATAATTTAAACAAAAGTAAACATTTGATAAAAATTAACGTTTTTGTTTAAATTGATATTTTTATGTTCGTTTCTAACTTTTGATATATACTCTTGTAATGAATGTCTCATACTATAGTGAATGTCTTAAGTTTGTCTCAAAGAAAGCCAAGGTATGAAACGATTTGAAAAGGTTGATTCTGTAGCTCATTATAATTATCAAGATTCTAATAGGGGCCCTCTAAATTTTGTAAAAATATAGGGGGAGTTGTTGGAGCCCAACATGGTGACATGTCATGAAATCAATACTCCATTTCGAAAAAGGACCAATGGAGACCACAGGGTGTAGAGGAGTGGGTTGTGATCATATTTTATTGTTGTAGGTTTCGCAAGCATGGCATTTTTGGATAGCAATTATACAATCGTTGAATAAAGAAGACCAAAAATACCCCGCTCGTAAGATCTTCTAGGAAGTAGCATACCCGGACATGTGACCACCATAGGATCTAGAATAACAATCATTTTGGGATTTCTCAGCTTTGTCAAATGTGAGGCAGTGTCAAAAAATGGATTTAATCCCATGACGATAAAGAGTATCACCGAGGATAATATACTAACAGGGTTGGTAGCGTATTCAATGATGGTTAGTACTAGGAAAATCGGGTCGAAAAGTCTGGGTTTGGAGATATATGATAATATCTCCATACCAAAGGTCATCGGAACTAATAGGGAAAAGGGATTCATCGGGTAATGAATTTGCTGCTACATATTTCGTCTCAGGGTAGGGAAGGTCACATATCAACTCAGCAAACACTAAGGATTTCTTGGACTTAGCGCGTTCAAATTCTAAGTCAAACTCCTAGACTATCATGATCCATTTGGAGTATTTTCCCCCTAGAAGTTGGCGTGTAAGAATGTGTTTCATGGGGTTGCAGTTAGAAATTACCATAGTTTTGCGAGAAAGGATATAGTGCTGGAAACATTGAACTTCTTGGACGGTTGCCAAGGCCATTTTTTCAACATGTAAATACTTGGTTTCAGTAGTCGTAAGACTTAGAATCAAGTAATAGATAACATGTTCATCATGAGAATCATCCTCCTGGATGAGAACCATAGCGATGGTATAGTCTGAGGCTGTGAGATAGAGGAAATAATCCCGACTATATCCAGATGGGAAGAGTAGTGGGGTACGTGTCAAAGACAGTTTCAAAGCTTCGAAAGCTTTGTTGGCATTGGTATCCCATATGAACTCAAAACCTTTCTTGAGCAGGCATATAAATCCAAGAGTGAGCTCAGCATAGTTCGGGATGAAACGATGGATAAAGTTTGCCTTCCCTTGCAAACTTTGTAACTGGCAAAGTGAGGAAGGAGGAGGAAGATTGATAATCACCTCAACCTTCAAAGGATCTACCCGGATCCCTTGATATGAAACAATAAATCCTAGAATTCGATCAGATTCTACACAGAAAACACATTTGTGGGGATTCAAACATATGTGGTAAAACTGACATCGAAGAAAAATGGCACGGAGGTGTATTGGATGATCTGCATGACGCATGGAGTGAGCGGGTAAGTCATCGAGATATGGCTGCACAATGTGCTTTATTTCATGAAAGGCGTAAGACATAACACGTTGAAAAGTTGCTCCGACATTCTTTAAACCGAATGGAAGTTTCTAGTAGGCGAACATGCCCCAAGGACAAATAAAGGCAGTTTTGTGTTGGTCTGCAGGAACGATATTGATTTGATTATATCCAGAGAAACCATCCATCAGAGAGATGATTTCACTTTCGGCGCAATCATCGAAAATCTGGTCAACGAAGGGGGTAGTAAAGTTGTCTTTAGGACAAGCTTTGTTAATGCCCCTATAATCAACACACACGCAGATTGTGCCTTGTTTTTTATCAATCGGAACAACATTGGAAACCCAGTCAGTTAGAGCCACAGGATAAATAAAGCCAGCTTTGAGAAGTTTCTCAACTTCAAGCTTGATAGCAGCTGCTTTATATGGGTGGACCGGATGAAGACGTTTTCAGACGATTTTAGCGTCTAGGTATGTCTTAATCTCATGTATCACAATGTCGAGGTCAATGCCCGACATTTCTTCATAGCTCCATGCGAAGATGTCACGAAATTCTTGGAAAAGAGATTTGTAGGTGACAACTTCATCATGGGAACACGAAGCTCTGATATGCACATTTTCGACAATTCCAGGTTTTATGGATATGTCAAGGGGGATGGTGGGTGAGATATTACTTAAGTTCCCTTCGTAAAACACATCCTCTGTAGACTCGGGAACGATAGAAATGATCACAACGGTTGACGGGGTCAAGATTCGTTGGTAACCCTCGATGGTGCGTTGTTCCAGGAAGAGGATGGAACAATGATGCCCATCGTCCCAAGGGATATCTTCCATGGACATAACAGACATGATCATCTCGTCTGTAGGAAAAATGACATAGAATGGATCCAGAGATACAACACCAAGAGAGGGGATACAAGGGGTTGTCGATTGAATGGCTTGATAAGCGGATTCAACCAGACTCAAAGGAATTTTGTCTCCATAAAGAAGATGATAGTCAGGGTTGGGTACCATCCATGGGTTGTAAGATGTAGGGGTTCTGTGAACAGAGGTTGAGATCATGTTGATCAAGGGGAAAAATGGATGTGGAACATCGGGTGGTGGGATGGGGAAAGTTCCCATCAAAGAGGAATCTTTAAGAAGACCCACACCGACATTCTCATATCCAGGGGGGGTTTTGAAATGAAAGGTACGTTGTTGGTACGTGCATCAGAGTGAAAGAAGACCAATTGGTCTACTGTAACTACTTTTCCTTGATGTGGGAAACCTACGAAGTAGAAAAGAGTGGACACAACTTGACGCATGGAATCGATCCAGCTATGGCCAAGTAGAAGGTTGTAATCGAGAGGAGTGTCAAAGACCTCCACTTCAACATTGACAGTTTTGCCTTCTAGAGTAATAGGCAACGAAGGGAGGACACCGTAAGGCTTAAAAATAGAGCCATTGAAGGCTTTGAGCGTGTTTTGGGATTCAGTCAAAGGAGGAGAGTCGATGGCTTTCCAGCAGGTAATAGACATGACACACATCAAGGCACCTTCGTCAATAACTGTTCTACAAATGTTTTTGTCGGAGACAATAACTTGTATTTGGAAGGCAAGTTGAGAGGGTAAACTTGGAATGTGATCTTCTAAGTCAAATATTATTAGATTTGTATCCGTAGGGTCGATTCCCCCAATAGCTTTCAATAGTGCCTTGCGTTTTATAGGATAACTTTGAAAGACTTTGAGGGCTGACATCACGGAGGGTGCTTGGGTCAGATCTTTGACAATACTGTAGTTCTGGGCAGCATGTGCATGAGGATTGAAAGATGATTTTTGAACAACACCCTTTGGGGGAGGGCGAAGAACTGTATCTAGGCTCGGTCATTTGAGATGAAGAGGACCGTGGGTAGGTGTAGTCATGGGAGATGGTTGGACCAATGAAGGAGGTATTGCATCAACCTTCTCTTTGGAGGAAGAATAATCTTTGGCTCGAGTGGTAAGTGTGATGTCATTCTTCTTTGAATCACCTGTACACATTAAGACGTAGGATGTATTGGAGGGGGAAGGTTGGTCATGAATGACCAATTGGGCTTGTTGTTGAGAGGGGAAGGGTTGTGACAATATGGCTGGAGTGGGGGGTTTCATGGTCCCTTGAAGGAACTTAGTAACCTCGACTCATCGTGGAAAATCCTTAGTGCAGTGATCATCACCACAGATAAGACAAGGGTATCGGGGCTTGTTCTTATCCCTATCGTCAACAGGTGGTGTTTTGGTTTTTTCAAATTGCGGATTATTTTTATTCTCCTTGTTCTTACCCTTTCCTCTTTTGGATTTATTTTTTCCGGTGGGGGTAGATTGAACAGAGTTTACCTTAGAAGTCTTGTCGGTGGGAGGGGTAGGAGACGGAGCATTTTGAACATTAGAAAAAATGGGTTTGGGGTTGTTACTAGAGGTTTGGACGAAATGAGGTTGGGCATGGAAAGTGCCAATCACACCGTCAACTGCATGAGAAGCAGCAGGAGTAGTTGAAGTAGCGAAAGTAGAAGGACAAGGCACATCGGGGAGTAATTCATAAAGAGTACCCATTTGTGAGTAAACGAGGTCAAGGTATTGAGCACAACTAATTGTCTGTTCTTATGTGACAACTCCACCCATGGAGATGGCACGAGCGATGTCATTCATGAATGATTTCATGAACCACTCTACCAGCACTGATTGGGAAGTTCAAGTTTGATGAGACGTTGTCTCCTTCGCCACTCATGAATGTGATCAAAGATATGAATGGCTTTGGTTTTTTTGAAAGAACTCAAAATCTCGGTTCTCGTTTCGTAACAGATCAGTAACTAGTAGTGGGTGAGGAAAGCCATAGCGAGGGTATTGAAGTCAGTGAAGAAGCCTCATGGTAATTCTATATACCACTTCGTGGCGGAACCTGTGAGGGTTCACTGAAAAAGGAGTAAACAAATAGAGTCATCCATCAAGGAGTTGGATGAGCACCAAAGGTGAAAATTCATTACATGATTGTTTGGGTCCTCTCCCGGTTTACCATCGAATTTAGGGATGTCGGATGGTAGTTTGGTTGGTATGGCGAGCCATTGAGGAGAGTGAAAGATCGGATCATTTAAAATCATCAACATATTAGGGAGGTCCAGGGTGGCTAAGAAGGGTAACTGTCTATTCACATGTGGGTACTGGTGACTTTGGGGAGGGAGTCCCGTCGGCACACCAGTGGGACCATAAGCAGTTTTCATATAATGTGAAGATCCAAGAAGATTCGGTTGTTGGTGTGGAGGCAAGTAATTCATAGGGTTGTACCCTTGAACAATAGCGTGGGTTTGACTGTTCGAGCCCCAAATAGGATTAGACGTGCCTGGATATGGTTGGCCCATACTAGGGGGTACGATGGAGCTAGCTTGAGGTTGTTTCCCCCTAGTTGAGTGAGGATTATGTTGAATAAGATAATTCTAATAGTAGGCCAAGGATGGAGGTATGTTTTGTCCATAGGGTGGGGTCGGTGGGAGTTTCCCTCCAATCGAGGGTTGAGTCCCAATTGGGATTTGTCCTGCAAAAGGGGATTGGGTTTAGCCTCCTTGGTGAAATTGTCCACCAACAAGAATCTGGTAATTAGGTGTGAAATATGGGATGGTGCCACTAGGATCAGTGCTTCTGATAGAGGATGGAAGAGGTCCTTTGAAAGGGGGTCGAGGAAGTGTTGGAATAAAACCAGGAAAGAGATGGTGCCCAGAAGGAGTGGAACCGCCAGGGGTCCTGGATGAAGTTTGTGTAGGAGCGAGAATAGAAGCATTCAATTCATGATATATGGGTGGAAGCGTTGGAGTGAATCTGGGTGAAAGTGGTGTGACAATGGGGGCTTGGCTAGCCATTTTAGTCTCGATGTTAGGACTCATAGTGTCTGGGACCATTGTGTAATGGATCGTTTGTAGAGGGATAGTCAAGATGTGATTATCCGGTGGAGCGTCTTTACCGAGGAAATAATAGGTAGTAGTAAAAGGTACTACATCTGGATCAGATGTTTCAGGTAGCTCAGGTGTGATAGTGATATCAACGCCTGCTCCTAAGCCAAAGAGATCCCGTCTAAAAATGTCGGTAGTCCAAAATGGATCTTGACCCCCAGGTCCTGTGAAAGGTCTGGTTGGTAATTCAGAAGACTGAACAACTATATCTCTGAAATAATTTACTCGAAAAATACGTCTCTCGGAGTTGAGAGGAAGTCAAAATTCCTCTCAAGAATTGGTAATTTGGAAGCATTCTAGAGATTTATTTCTTTCCACTTGTGGAGTGGCAACGTCTTGGACTTCACTCTGTTGAGGAGAGCCCTCTGGTGAGTTGGTAGGCAAGGGTTGAGAACCTTCTAGATCTTCTAGGAGTAGACCTTGCATTCTACATGAACGACGTGGAGGGTCAATTGTGATCGAGTTAGAATCTTACGAAAGAAATTATATGGACAACTTGGGTAAACAAACAACATGCGCTAGTAAAATCTAGGAAGAAAAACCAAGCAAACAATACCTTCTAATTCTGAGGTCACTAGTTGGTGATGAAATCCAATGTCATGATGACGAGACAAGAAAGGGGCTGGGCTAGGGTGGAAAATTTAAGTTGACGACCTGTTTAATAGACTTACACCCTGGTGCAAGCTCCCACACATAATCGTGGGTATACCCTCCAAGGAGCCCGAGTGAGTTTGGCCAACGTCGATTCTAGGTACCATGAAGACTTACCCTTTCATAGTCACCTTGTGTAAGACCCTAAAATGATAGGCTACTAAGGTTACCACCAACAACAATAATGCCTGGGGGAACAGCCGACAGTATGATCCACACGCAAGGGCAGAGTATCTAGCCCGAAATCAGCTTGAGAGGCTTCCACTCATCATTGTGGGTATACCTTCAAGTGACCCCCATAATACATGCAATCTCTACACTGATATCAACAAAGCAAGGTGAGTAACTCTGTCAATCTCGATGCGACCTTAGGTTTGACCCTTGTGTGAGAAGGGTTTCCTAGGAAAAAATCTTGCAAATGGAATTTGACACTGCTTATCACAAGATACTATTATGTGTTTTGTGCTTTGGAGAGTGTGTCTCACTACCTATTCCAAAGCTCTAGCCTAGCTAATGTTGGTGTAAAAGAGCCATAGAAAAAGTTACTAGTTGAATTTTAAAATTGCGCAATATTATTAAAGGTTGTTGTTACTCAAAAGGAGACGGAAATGAAACCGATGTTGTGTGAAACTCTGGCTCAACAATGTGTAAGTAGGAATGAATGATACAAATTTTTGTTCGATGAATCCTATTTACATGAGGGAAAGAAGAGTTTTCTGGAACAACATCAACTACGATGCATCATCTTCTCTGAAATATAATATCAAACAATCATGAACAATGCAAATTTTCTATTCATTATCTTTCAATACTTGAATGCCAATATTTTCGAATAAAAAGTTGCTTAACAAAAAAAAATGTCTTTAATTTTTATTAGAAACCAAGCAACATGGAAGGAACTAAAAAAGAAGAAGCAACCAATGAAAAAGAAATACACAACAAACACCCAAATCGATCTTTCAATGAAGACAAAAATAACAAACTGAGAAGACCAGTCTCTTCAAATGCACATGGGTAACAATTTTCCAAGTAATAAGCAATTGAAAAGGACAATTAATATCAACTTTTAATCCAATCAAAGGGTCCTAACCAAACAAGCACTCAGATTCCGGAATCAGAGATTATACCATTTTTAAGAAAAGGTCAAGAGGTAAAAATTGAGAAAAAATGAACAAGAAGAGCTTTCGATTTCCGAAGACTAATCATTCATGAGATTTGAAGTCAAGAAACATTTAATCACTGGCCAAAGAATTTTTTCCTAGACACTCAAACAAATCTAGGCATCTAAGGGCACAAAAGACTTAATCCAAATTTTTCACAAGTGAGTTAGTAGGCTGGCAATGGGGTACAGTACGAGAATCAAGGATTCTCGCAGGCTAGACACAGACAGACTGCCAGAATTTTGCACTGAACTGAACACCAGGGTGTGAACTTTAGTGATTCTTGTAAGCTACACAAGGGTGCAGTGCGAGAAGGTCTATAATCAAGCAAATTTTGGGAAAAAGACAAAACCTCTAAGGGAACTTCTGGATCCAGAGAGTCTATAAGGGTTTCCTTAAGACTCAGAGATTGATTGAGAATGAAAAATGGTAGGTTAAGAGAAAACGACCAAGAAAAAACCACTAAAATGGGTCTTTCCCCAGTGGAGTCATCAATTTTTTTATTGGATAAATCGGTAGGTGCAGACACTAACAGATCTCCCTAGATCCACCTTGATCTAGAAAAAAATAGGACAGGACACGAATCTTTCCCTAGGTTGTAATCATTGAATGTACTAATAAGGAGGAATGAGTGACATACCTTTGTATCGCTTCCTTAGGTCTCTGTTATTCCCGCTTTTCTCTGGTGCTCTTGTGAAACTAGGTCCAAGACAACACAAACCAACCAAAGTGAATGCAACAAAGTATATTCAATGTTAACCTATGCATATGATCAAGGAGTTATGCAATAAAACAATAGTGATTTTATGGGAAAGGGACATGCCGCTATATTATATTAAATGAAAGTATAAGATTACAATTAGATCGCCTTGATGTCGCAAGCTTCCTTTCAGTGACCCTTGGTTCCAACACACACAGTTTCTCTACAATTGCATGAAGAAGATCCAACACAACTTGATAGGCAAAATGGAGTCTTCAAGCTTCTATCCAAGCAGAGTTCCTCGCACAATTCTTTCACCAATTCTTCATTCAATCTTTCTTAACCTTTTCCATGAGAAACCTTTCAATATATAGGAGAAGGAGAGATGGTTAAATGGATGAGAATGATCCCACCAAATTTGAGAAGTCAGTAGAATTCCAACCATGTGAATGCCAATTCATTTTCTAGAAGATTCCCTTTTAGAACCTTCGTGACTTCTTCTCTTTTCCAAGCTTAAAAACAGGTTCGCACCCTACCTATAGAGTAGTCTGTGAACAGTTTGCACCCTAAGTATGGGTTGCCTGTGAGAATCAAGAATTTTCGCACCCTATAACATAGGCAACCTGTGAACTCATCCTAAAAATGTGTTTTTTGGAAGAAGGCAACAATAACTTTTCTTAGGCAAAAAGTCCTTGTTGGGAGCCTGAATACATCACTGTAGAGACATCACCAGAGTGACCAAAATCATGTGTAATAGTCAGCCAACAGTGTCGAATGTCGTACGAAATCAATCCCTTCAAAGATGAGGTATTGTGTGATGTTTCTCATCTCGAAGTTTGTGATGTTCTTTTGGGCCAACCTTATTTATGGAAACGTCATGTTGTATACGAGTCTAGGCCTCGTAGTGTTTTTATTACTTTGAATAGGAAATTGTATAGGATACTTGAGGCAGCCCAACCTAGTGCTATTTCATTGATCTCTACTAAGAAATGCAGGAAGGTCATCTCTCAGATGGGGAAGTTTGTCTTCTTCATGATTCTCTCTCAGAATAAGCGAAAGATGACATCCACATCTAGGATCTTTGCGACCGACCTCTCCACACAACAGAAGCAAGTAGATAAGGTCGTGAAAGAATACTAAGATATCTTCTCCTCACCTACTGGGGTACCTTTGCACTTTCAGGTCAAGCACCCTATCGATCTGACCCCTAGCACACCGCTACCCAGTGGTCTAGTCTATCGTCTCTCTTTGTTAGAGAATGAGGAGATCAACCAACAAATCCAAGAACTGCTCCATAAGGGGCACATCCATCCCAGCTCATCACCTTGCGGGAGCCCAATCGTGATGGTACAGAAGAAATATGGAACTTGGTGACTCTGCATTGATTATTGGGCTCTGAATAAAATCACAGTTAGAAATCGGTACCCAATTCCCCGAATCGATGACCTCCTTGATCAAATCATAGCGGCCAAATACTTCAGTAAGATTGATCTGAAGTCTGGATACAACCAAGTCCCGATAGAATAGACAGATGTATAGAAGACAACCTTCAAGTCAAAGGAAGGCCTTTTTTAATGGTTGGTCATGCCCTTTGGTTTGACAAATGATCCAACCACTTTCATGAGGATGATGGATGATATCCTGTGAGAATTCACCAATACTTTTGTAGTGGTGTATCTAGACGACATTCTAATTTACAGCAAGACTTGGGTCGAACACTTGCAGCATATTCGACAGATTTCACACACCCTGTGGCAACACAAACTATATGCCAACTTGTAAAAATTCTCCTTCAGCATGGACAGGGTCCATTACCTACGATACATCGTTGATCAACATGGTGTACATGTGGATCCAACCAAGATCCAACTCATCCGTGAGTGGCCAGCCCCAACCACACTCACTAAGCTTCGAATCTTCATGGGCCTTTCCAATTTCTATTGCAGGTTCGTGTTGGGATTATCCCATATTGCATGGGCCCTCAACCAAATAAACAGGGGTGTTGGTAAGGCGAAATTTGCATGGGGTCGGTCCCAACAATAAATGTTCGATGATTTGAAGCAACGCTTGTGCTCAACCCCAGTACTTTCACTAACATACCTACAACAACCCTTTAAGATTGAGACAAATGCTTGAGACTCTGTTGTGGGTGTCGTTCTCACTCAGCAAGACCACCCCATGGCCTATCATAGTGAGACACTATCAGATGTTGTCCGTAAGTACCCTCCTTACGAAAAAGAAATGTACTCCATTTTTCAATTCTCCCGCCAATGGAGACATTAAATTATTGGGAAAGAGACAATCATCCACACTGATCATAAGCCACTGCAGTTCATGCGGACACAAAGAAAATTGCAGAATGACCGCCATCAAAACTAGTGCACATACTTGCAACAATTCCACCTCAACATCAAGTATAAAATAGGAAGCACCAATAATGTCATTGATTGCCTCAGCAGACCGTCAATCGTGACACTCACCACGGTGCTAGACTCTTGTGGCCATGAGACCTCTATATGGCCCCAACTCTATGAGACAGACCTAGACTTCACCACTACCTACCAAATGTTGGGTGCAAATGCAGTTGTCAATAATTTCCTTCTTCAGGATGGGTTGTCATGTCGTCTGGGCCATATTTGTGTTCCATCAAGACAGTGAGTGAAGCTGATCTAGGAAGCCCACTACAATCGGGTAGAAGGACACTTTGGCATCAAAACGATAGTGGCGATGCTACAAAAACATTTCTACTGGCCAAAACTTCGATAGAAGGTCAGCAAGTATATCAGGTCCTGCACTGCCTACACTATTGCCAAACCAACCACTAAGAAACAGGGCTTGTACACCCATCTTCCTACTCCTGACAGGCCATGGGAATCCATCTCAATGGACTACATATCGGGCCTCCCATCCACCAAGTGGGGAAATGACTGTGTTTTTGTGGTTGTTGATCACTTTTCTAAGATGGCGATTCTGGTTGCCTGCAAGAAAAGCATCATAGCATAGGCCCTTTGCCAAGCTCTTCTTTGAATGAGTTTGGATACATTTTAGAATCCCACAAACCATTGTCTCAGATCGGGACATTCGATTTCTCAGCACATTCTGGTCGAGCCTCTGGTCACTTCTCGACACCAAGCTCACCAAATCCACTGCCTTCCACCCTCAGATAGATGGCCAAATTGAGGTCATAAATGATATGATTGTGCATATCCTTTGCATATATAATTCAAAGAACTCTCACACATGGGATGAGAGCCTTCCCTATGTCCATCATAGCTACAACCGAGCCCTGCATAGCTCAATCGGACAGAGCCCCTTTCAGGTGGGGTTGGGATTCCAACCATTGGGTCCCATAGATGTTGTACTTCCCCTTACGGTCACCTTGACCGATTCATCTCCTGCTCCAACTGAAGCTAACAAAGCCACTTGGTTCATTGAGTGGATCCAGCACATCCGCCAGCAGGTTCAAGATATCCTACAGAAGTTCAATGAAAAGTACAAACAACGCCATGATCAACATCGGGTGCCACATAAGTTTCAGGTGGGTGACAAAGTTTGGTTGCACTTACAAAAAGAACGCCTTACAGGACCCCATCGGAATCTTATCCCACTCTGTTATGGGTCATACACTATCACCAAGGTCATGGGGGATAATTATTTTGAGCTCAACATTCCTCCTTTCCTTGGCCTGCACCCAATGTTCAATGTGGATCTCCTTCGCCCTTTTTTCCCACCATTATTGGACACCTCAGAAGTAGCAGAACAAATGACACCAAAATATCTCAACCCTGACTACATACAATAGGAATCCAATGATCATATTGTGGACACACATATCAAGGGCACTTGACAGCAAAGGATCCAGCTTTATCGAGTCATCAAAGCAGGGCAGCTCTTGCATCAAGGCAAGTGGCTCACTCGAGGCCAAATTCAGTAGAAATTTCCTCATCTGATGGGGGACCTCAACGCAATGGAGACCATTGCTTCCTAAGGAAGGAGGATTGATCCAGGTGAATATCGGTGGCCACCCACCTCTTCCAACTGGCTCAAAATAGTTTTATGGCAATTTTGGTAATTTACTATTTTTAGCAGTTTTTACTTTCAGAGCCGTTTTGAGGCCCCAAATGATGTTTTTTGGGAACATAGGTTTAAAATATTAAATTTCCTTCAATATTTCATCTAAAATGATTCTCCACGATGATACCTTTCCAATGATATATCATACTCCTAAAATAAATATCGTATGCAAAAGTTACGACCCCGAGAAGTTGATGTACTAACTTACCCAAACGGGACCCACATGACTTTTGGCGCTTCATCTCCTAGGGTTAGGTTTTTGGATGTCTAGGGTTTTTGGCATTCTTGATTATTATTAAAAGGCCTTCATAACCTCATTATAATGATCATATTGCGAGTGAGAACATCCATCACATCTCTTCTCAGAGATAAGCCGCCACCATTCCAACAAGCTTGTTTCCGCTGCATTTTACAGTTTCAACTTATTTCGTTATTGAATAGAAAACCAATTTTACTGTATCTTTGTTATTTTGTGTTAAGCACCTGTTAATAA